>JH597984.1:87638-111078 GCA_000173235.2 Hyaloperonospora arabidopsidis Emoy2
AACCCATTCCAAGTCTGTAACAGTGATTTTTATCTCGCTTGTTCTTACCGTTATACAACGGTGAATAAGGAAAACATTGCGACAAATATCCTCTTCAGCGCAAGAGTTACTCAAGCTGATGAAAAGACCGTGAAGCCTTCTGGCATCGAATAATGGTATTCGATGACATCCACTTGTCGCACCCGACACTTGCGCTGAAAAGGATATTTATCGCGATGTTTTCCGTATACACCGTTGGTATAGCGGTAAGAACAAGCGAGATAAAAATTCACTGTTGCAGATTTGGAATGTGTTTATCTACAATGTTCAAGACATTATGCATAAAGACTGAATTTATAAGCTCGCTATCGCTCGTATTACGTGTGAGCAGCGTACCCCGACTGACGCAAAGTCTAAATTTTACTATTTATCTGGTGAGGTAAAAATTCCATGTCTCACGAGCAATCCATATCCTAGTTGTGGACAACCTGAATCACGTCCAAAGATTGGTATATTATCTTCATTTTGCCTTAAAGAAGGGCTTATATCTCATCCGATATGCGTGACAGGATTGAAAACTTACAATCTGTCTATTAGCGCCTTGAATGCAAGTTTTCCAATGGACTCCTTATTTCGGCGAATGTGACTCGTCATACTTCTCGACGAGGCCCTCAACATAGATCATTAGATATAAGCGAGGCTCCCAGCTGTTATGCGGTAGTGGGTATACACTCCAAGAACGAGGTAGATTGTTCTTCTTTGCTTCACGGTAGTTAAAGATGCGCTCCACGTGAAGTGTTGACTACCGAGCGAGTGCACCAACGGCTGTGGTGGAGGAGTGAAAAACAGGTACGCCTCACTTGTGAAAAAATTGCACCTGGAAGTCTCAAACAAGGCCTGTTTCATCGTTGAGTTTCGCGATTAAATTGACTGCAAGTGGGGTGAGTGTCACAATTTGACGCTGACTGTTCAGCGTCATCGTGTTGATCGGGCGGATGTGTAGCAAAGTCACTATTAATAATTATGTTATCGGTACTTGGCCACCCAAGGTGGAAATAAAATCCGTATATGTAGTATAAATTGTGGGGAAATGGAACCGGACGCTTGTCTCAGATGGATGGAATCTTAAGTACCTTGATCTCAATCTGGGACCATGAACCAAATGATTTGCCAAGGTGAATCTGGGCCCAGAAACAAATATTTTACCAATGTGAACTGGGACCAGAACCAAACTGATTTATTAAGGTGAATCTAGGACCAGACAAATCGGAGGTATGTGGCATGACCTAGCTGGATGAGTCAACCTATAAATAGATGGTATTCATTACCGATTCGACGAGTTGAGTACTGAATTTGGTTAGTTGCACCCCGATCTGAATTTACGGCTACTCATGTGGGCCAATCAAGCATATATAGAGAAGCATGGAATGATATTGCCAATTGGATATGTAATTAAATGCGACATTCGATCTGGTACATCGGTCGAATGAATGCAGATCGCACGTCTGTATCGGGTAGATGTCGATATTTCGTAATGGGAGTACCAGATCGGTCATATTCTCTACTGATAACGGATATATAGTTGATGGAAAGGTCCGATTGTGGAAGATATTATCCACAAATGATCCTGAATGATATCTCAAAAGTTCAGATCAAGGAAGTCAGTGGAAGGTTTCCAAGTTGATGTCAGAAAGTTGGTTGATCCAAAATTGGGTATTTCGTACCATATTTCATATTTGATACCATATTTGGTGTTTCATACCATCTTTGGTACTGGGTCGTGATATCGAGGGTATTGTATCTATCATTAGAGTACATATTACACAATTTGGATACTTGTTTCAATAGGGCAACAGACTTAAATTCTACTCCTTCTGCACAAGACACGCGTCCCCCTTCTCCAAGTAAGATATCTTTGGCTTCCCGGCGACTGAAGTCGCACGTGTCACAAGGCACAGAAGACCGATCTTGGATCATTTGGCCAAGATCACGAAGACCGATCCCGGATCGCTCAAGTTCTCAAGACAAGACAACTGCTATCGGTAGCAGCAAACGAAGAAAAGACTGAGTGACCAAGATCGGCTGAGCGATCTGATACACACCGATCTGGCACACGCCGATCTGACAACATCGGCGTAATCTGTAGATGAGATCAAGCGTACAAGTAAGCGAGGGTTAGATCAAGTGGGATCAGGCGTCTGCAACACAAGAACACCTCGATTGCTGTGTGAAGATTTTTATTCACAGTGATTAACCTCGATCCCGAACTCCAAGCGATATCTACATCTCCCAAGACCGTGACAAAGATATAAATCCAGCTTAACCGACGGGTAGACAAGGTGTACACAAGGCTATACAACAAGGAACGTACTGGAGTACCCCCTCCACAAGTCGGCATTTTTGGGCAAGTGGAAGATCTATACTCACATTAGCAATTTGATGAGATCGACTTCGCCACAGATGCCAGATCTCCGTTTTCACTCTACCAATTGTTGAACGAGCGAGAACTTGATACACTTCGTAACAAGCTTTAATCGGCCCAGCACGAGATTACTTCACTGCATAACCAGGTTCTGTAGTGTCTGCCTTCGTTCCCAAAATAATACGTGTACTGACAGTCCGAACGAAGACGCCCAGTGCAACACGTGGGATGATTATGAATTATAAGAAGGGACTCGATCGGTATGCTTTGTCTTTGCGATGCAAAACACAAAATGGGCTAATTGTTCTGGTACAGTCAGCTCCCTCTATAACATCACTGTTTGTCCACCCCCAATTTGGATCTTATATCGGTAGGATGTTATATCAGGGGATGTTATAGAGGGAGATGACTGTATAATGTCCCTGTTTGTCTACCCACAATTTGGACCTTATAAAGGGAGGGTTTTAAATCAGGGATGTTATAGAGGGAGCTGACTGTATTAGTTACTACGATCCACATTAGTTGCAACATGTTTAGGTAAATTAACCGTAGACATTTTGTAGACAGTAGAAATAAGACTCCGACATTGAACAGAATGACACTTGCTCTTACATTCGTATCAGCGTTCCGTTTCGACCGGTCCACCGCGTTAGAGACGAAGTCCTGCACATAACACACCACTGGTTCGCGGTCGACCTGGAAATATCCTGCTGACTCAGTTTTCTTGCATCAGTGCGCTTCGTGCTCTCTCTACTTCAGCGAGGTTGTCATCATCATACTTGGCGCGGGCAATGGCGACGATGAATACACCAGCATCTTTATCACAATTTTAGTCAGTAATAGCGTCGTCGCCATTGCTGGAATAAAATTCTACAATGTCGACTACATCGACATCGGCATAATTCGTGTCCACTTGAGGTCGACTCGTGATGAACAATTATTAGATCAGTTTCTGCTTGAGCAAGTGCTTTCCTCCTTAAACAAGATTTAACTTCCTAAAAGAGCGAGGATGCCTGAATAGCGTAGCCGTTTACGAAGAATAGCGTACGCGTGTTTAAAAAAGAGTGTTGTCGAAGCCTTCACCGATATTTGGTGGTGAATAGGACCATCGTCATGAACTCGCTCCAACTCGTAAACGAGTGGACATGTCCCTAGAGAATCGTCTCGAGGACCGATTTAAACGTCACGTCAGACCATATAATTTAGCATGGTCGTATGTTGACATGTGTACCTGTTTTCCGAGAAAATGGAACGGATTGCCAAAACTTTGCTGTAAAGCGAGAATCTCGATCCGATATCAGCTCACGGTGACGACCTTGGAGTTGTGAGATCGCATTGATGAAGTCACGAGCACTCCCATCGGCTAGGATTGACTTAGGCAAAGCAACAAGACGAACCATCCTGCCTGGTGACGGCGTCACCAGGTACGCCATACTCTGTGGCGCCTTCACTTTAAATGGCGCCTCGGCCACCAAACATGAAGGCTCTTGTGTGTAAGCGATTCGACGCCAAGGAGCGATACTTCAGACAGGGACTCGGCTTCAGTTAAGAATACTTTGAGCGACGTAAAGAGCATGTAATTGCGACAGATATCACTATCTATGGCAGCAACTGGATATACTTCCTGAAGATGATGTTGATGGTCAAGTTCATGGCATCCAGGCTGGCCAAGCTGTTTTACGACAACTATGAAAGCTGGAACCTTGAGAATCCCATTTTCTCTTACAAGGATTGTAAGCAAAAGTACCCTACACAGTACGGATGTCGCCTCAGTGGAACCGAACTTGTCGACCGCCTGCGTGAGCCAAAGAGGCTACACTTCTAATGGCTCGATTACGTGGAATACCTACTGGAAGTGGGGAGACTACCGAATGCAAAAGTTCGTCTGGTTCTGGAAAAGTTTTGCACTGTACGTATGTCCTAAGGGAAAGTCGATGCTTTCTGTTTTGGTCAACCTCAACGCCATAAATTCACGACCTGAAGTGGAAAAAGCGCTAGCGTTTTTGTATCGCGTGAATGGTGATGGTGTCTCAAATGAGAAGGGTCACAATGTATCTGGCTACAGGAATATTGCAAATAATGATAGGAAATACAAGAACGACTTGACAAGTACGACACCATGACCAAGGTTCAGCTAATACCAGCATGTGTGAAGGACTTCGATGTTTCCTATGCAACAGGCTGACCACATTAAGTAAAATTGTTCAAACAGACGTCGCCATCAAGACAAAGTGGTCTCAGTATAAGAAACGCAAGGAACACTCAACGCTGTCAGCACTACCATCCCATGTGAATATAATATTCCTGTCGCGTCATGCTGGACAGATCAAGGTAACCAAGTGCCAGCAATCCAAGATGCTATGTGGCTGCTCAAATCTGGAACAAGCCACCACATCACGAACGACCACATAATTCTACAAGGTGTGCGGACCTGCTGCTTGGACGTTACAGTTTCAAACAGGATGGTCATCCGTGCGACGGAGGTTGATGATGTGACAATCAACCTACTTTTTGATGGTTATGTGCAAAATAAATTTGTCAAAGTCGTTAATCACATTCCATCAGCAAGCGAAACAAATCTCTCAGTCTCGACACTGGCAGATCCTGTAGTCATGGTTGAATTCAATGAGAATGGCGCTACAGTACGTGACAATCCCGATGCGAATGTACAGCAGAGAGTGGTGGCTAAAATATCCTGGATTTGCGCATTATGCTACCCCGTTGAAACTCCGGTAAAGTTTGGAGCAGTCATTGTGGCAAACATGACTTCTGATACACTGATGGGGTGGAACCTGCGAGTAGGTCATCTGAATACGACCGATGTGATGCGTATGAACAAACATGACATCGTGAACGGAATGCGCGTCAAAAACAAGAGTCCTCCCGTGCGACGTATGCATCGACGCCAAAAGATCGCGATCGATTAAGTAAAGTGCTGATAGCGCAACACACGTACCCCGAAGTCGATGCAGTTCTCTATGTAGACCTAAATATCCACTTAAAACCACACTGGCAAGGTAGTGAACATGTGTTACACATCGTGGGTTACGCCAGTAGCTACGGTGACGTATTTGCCATGAAGACCAAGGACCAGTGATTTACACTACTCATTCAAACTATAACACAGTTTATGCGATAACACGCACTTACAGTCAAGGTTATTCGAAATGAAATCGAGTTTGAGACAAAGAAGATGCTTTTGTGGGCCAATGAAAACGGAGTTCGGATGCAATTCACGGAAACAGATGAATGTCGTTGAATGGCAAGATTGAGCGACGTCATCAAATCATATTCAGCGACATAAGCGGTGGTGTTTGGAACTCCAGGTGCTCCAAGAACAATGTGGTTTGCTGCATTAAAGCATATCTCGTGGCTATGGAATCATCTCACAACACGAGCCAATCCAGGGGAATCTCACCGATTGACATACTGACCGGACGCAAACCAAAGTTGCCGACAGTGATGCCGTGGGAGCAACGTGCCAGTACACACATTAAACGTGATACCATGGGCACAAACCTCAAGGGTGAAGATGGGTATCTTTATTGAATACGATATTGAGCGGAATGATTGTATCGTGCACTCCAAAAAATCGCGGAAGGAAATCAAAATTCAACACGTAAGAATCATCAATCGGTCACCAAGAACTCCCACGATAAAAACACACGAGACCGGTGGCACTGAGAACAAGTACGGTCACAATTTATTCAGCTTACTCACTAAAACGATCGGCGAGGCAATTGATGAGACAAAGGATAATGCTGATAATGAATATGAAACACTTGATCAAAACGTGCAAGTGCTGCCGATCCAAGCGTCAGATACGAGCCACAAGTATTGGAGATTGTCGTGATGGTTCTTCCGAGGAGTCTCCAGATACAAGGCGAAGCAGTCGATCTCATCATATCCCGGAGATACCGTGACGACATCGAAGGGACTAAGGCCGACGCTAAATTTTCCAAATGCCAGGAGTATTGGACAGAAGCGACGTCGGAAACGACATCATCTTGATCACCAAATAAGCAAGATAGCACCTCACGAGGCTCTATACATGCAATATATCCAGTCACGTATCCAGTTAATTGCCAACAAGCGCTCAAATATCCCGAACGTAAGAAATGGCAAGCAGCGATCAAGACCGAATTGGAAGCACTGATTGCAAACCAAAAACATGGGAGGTAGTAAATCGCCCTCCGGAATTCAATATTGTATCAAGCAAGTACTTTTCGAAGGTTAAGCGCAATCACACGGGTGCCATCGAGCGTTTCAAGGTTCGTATTGTCGCACGTGGCTTCTCACATGTCCATGGAGTGGACTATGAAGAAAATTATTTTTGTGGTCATTCGGATTGGCAGTGTTTTTGTGCTCGCAGTTGCAAGCATCTACTGCCTTCTCATTGTGTTCGCTGACGTTCCAATGCATATTTGAAGGGGACAATAAAGGAAAAAATATACATGGAGACACCTCCAGAACTCGAATTACCACAAGACAAAGTGCTACTCCTGCTGAAGACATTGTATGGCCTAAAGCAGCCTGGTTGATGCTGTAACGACAGAATTAACAATTATCTCGAGTCGATTTAGTTTCGTTGCTGCAAATTTGACCCGTGTGTCTACGTTTTTCATGCTGGAGATGGATACATGCTACTCGGATTATATGTGGATGAAAATTTGATGGCCGGAACGACACCAGAAATCATGAATCGAATGACACAGCTACTGCTCAACCGCTACGATATCAAGTCTGGTCCATAAGAAAAGTATTTGGGGATAAACGTTACATATAACAGCCGTCTCTTCTATTTCTCGCAGCCACGCATGGTGGAAGAGCTCCTTGTTCGCTTCAATATGGACATTGAAAGCCAGTTACGACTCCAATAGACAATAGTATCAGCTATAATGAAGTCGACGATAAACTACATGATGATGTGCGCGGATAGCGAAAAGCAATCGGAAGATTTCTCTGGATGACCAATCTGACTAGAAGAGATATAATGCATGCAGTCAGTATAGCGGCGCGACACCATGAAGAACCAAGAGACTTCCTTTGCCAAATCGTGAAAAGAATAATCATATACCTCAAAGGAACGCGTGATCTTAACATTATGCACAAAAAGAAGCCGCACATCTTATCCCCAAGAATATCGAAGCCGTGATTTGGTCGGACGCAGACTAAGCCGGAAGATGAAATCGACCGGAAGTTAACTAGTGGTTCTCCACTTACTGTTAGCGACAGAATTGTGAATTGGCCATCACGCTATCAACCTGTGGTCGCACTATCAACCATGGAGGCTAAATTAATCGCGGGTGATAAAGCGACTTCTGAGTGCGGCTGTCGGCCTCAACAACTCATTCAAGACATTTTCATAGTTGGGATCAAGCCAAAATTAAATATAGACAACAAGAGTGCTTTATAGAGTATCAAAAACAAGGTGGTGTCGAACGCATCAAAACGTATTTCTATTCGGTTCCACTTTATTCGGACGAGCATGCGAACGGCCGGGTCGAGATTGGGTGGTGTGTATCGGCAGATCAGCTTGCCGATATATCCACCAAGCCACTCCCGCGTGTAATCTTCACTCGTCTTCGACAGTCGCTAGGTCTCGCCCAATGATCGATCAACGAGCACAATAGTACCAATATTCGAGTGAGCGTCTTCGGGAAATATGAAAGAAAGCCTATCGAAACGGACTGCCAGCACTCTGTTACAACGGGCAGCGGCTGTAAGAATACGATATGGAGGGCTAGGCTATACCCGTAGAAAAATCTCGCAAGCTCGAGCGTACTTTCGCACAAACTGACACTGGAGGGACTAGGAAAAGTCGCGACTCGTCGTAGTGTATGTTTTCTGACGACCATGATGCCTTCTAGCGCATCGTGAAACTCATATACAATGCTATATTACAAATAATTATAAGTGGTAATGACGACCTAGGTGTTTCACCGGCAAATTAATGAATAATTCATCAGCCCGATGCATGTAAATTTACTTTAACTCGATATAAAGCCGGCACGATTTTTAAAGGTTACCGGGATGATTTAAAGATGATCGATTCCAATCGCCCAATTTCTTTATCTTGTGCGTAGTCCGTTTGATCTCGCTGAGCAGCATCGACGACAAAACATTAGCCACTAGTGTTGCAACACTGGGATGAGCCTCACTGTCAGAATTTATCCAGCTTGAGCCGGCACGAAAGTGCATTAGCGACGAATTTTCGTACAATTCCTGGCTTGCACTCGAAGATGAAGCTCTAATTTATGAATAAAGCAGTCCACCTCGCCATTCTTTGCAATATGTAAGTCTGTTTACGGCCGTTCAAAATAATGCATGGTCCGTATATACAATGAAGATATACCAGTTAGGAAATAGACTCGAAAGTTTGCTAGTGTATGTTCCAATACAAGGTGTTCCTTTTCATGCACTGGGTAAATAATCTCAGCTGATTGCAGCTGACGCGAATAATATCAGAAGGTGCATTCTCTATATCATATTGCATGAGTGTGCGCAGCCGTTTGCAAATTAATGGCATCACAGACAACATGGAATTGTCTGTCCTGGTCTGCGACCACGAATATTGACGATTCCATTACACTTTCTTCATTATCTCGAAGGGCAATCAGCATCCACGACCAATTCTCATTTTTCAGTAAACTAAAAGATAAAATTTAATCTCGTCATATCAGCGCAAGTACTTGAACGAGTACGCTACGAGTGTAAGGAATTTTTGTTGACTCTTTACATCGAATGGCACAGGCGAGTCGTCGAGATAAAGCTTTGATCTTATTGGGATCAGGGCGCACGCCTATTTGCCCACGGTGCAACCAAGTAGCGATATTTCGCCAGTTGATGATAAATATTACGTGCAGTTGGAGTACAACCTATGCTCACGCGTACGTGTACGAATATTTCGGATCCGGTGTCGATGCACTTCCAAGTTCTTTCGTCCATGGATCTGCTATGGACAAATACGTCGTCGAATTAGCTCGGTACGAATTCTCGCACTGGTCTAAACATATTTGCTACACATATGTTAAATGTGGCAGGGGCATTACGAACACCTATGGCCTTACCAGCCATTCTAAGAGAAGAACGTGGAGGGCTCTCACTGCGTTGTACGGGATGTCCCGCTCACACATAAGGTTATGATAGAAGCCATACATAAGATCCAGAGAATAAACGATGGTATGCCATACCATCAATGATTGCGTCCTTTCCTGATTATCGGCTTCTGGGCTGGTTCCTTTGCAGCATTTATCGTGTTGAGCGCGTGCACTATCCGCCATCCTCCTGTGGTCTCGCGTACACTGAAGGTTAAAGAGCTATAAGGAGTAGTAGATTTAATCAAATGACTATATGCTAACCTATCGGCAAATGTCTATCGAACTATAATACTATTTCACGAGGGAGCGGCCACTGCTTTCGGTGACACCATTTATAATTGATATCAAGACGATCCCATGTCTATTGTCTTTATCAGTAGGAAACTCGCATGGAACCGATTTATGTAAAAAAAATGACACCAACTAAACCATCGTAAAAGGATTTGCCTTGAGAGACATATAAACGCTTAATCCAATTATTCTTACCGAGGATACTTTCTTCCATCGATTAGCTGCTGAGAGCTCTTTATATCTATGTTTACGCCATTGCTAACCGAATATAGATAGCATATTGGCCCTACTAAATAAGCACGCAGATATGCTTGACTTTGCTGATATGTAGATCGCGCAAGAGTATTATAGCTCGAGTGTTGGCACTTGAGTGAATACGATTTTAACTTTGCAGGCGCAATGAAATCAAGACTATAAATTAAAATGCTTGCTTCATCAAGACTACCAGTGTATTACTTATGTACTGGGGCCTTGATCTCTCAGGCTTCTGCGAACTCAACCCCTCAGTAATTATTTTATAAGGACTTATTCCCACAATGTCCTCTACGGTTGAATATCCAGTCGATATAGGACTATCGTGATGCCCGTCCTGGATCAATCCTCTTTTCTGCCTTCAATCCTGATCCTTGAGGAGGCATTCATGATCCTTTGCACTCGACTTATTAGAGTGGTAGACCTTTAGCGCTGCATGTATAAGTAGTATCCGCCGACAGATTGATTCACAAGGTGATACTGTAACTCACTGAGGAATTGTGCAGTCCTGGTAACGAACGTACTACAATTTAGGCCATCGCACTTGATCGTAGTGTATCCGCACGCTTGTTGATGCTCGAAACGTTCATCCTAGAACCATCTGATAAACAGAAAACATGCATCATTTACGGCTCGATACTGCCAGCTACCCTCGGATCATATCTCGTGAGCCAGGGTAATCCTTGACGACATCAACATTGTTATCCAGATCCGTAACAAGTAAATTATTATCATAATGTATATCTTCGACCGTGTAGCGAACAACACTACATGTTCCATCACGTTTTTCGATACGCCTGTTGCAAGGCGCGCCACCATACTTGTTAGATTGGATGTCGCGATCTACGAACTTTATTACCACTTTATAGAGACTAGCGATGACCAACGTTATTCGAAGCCCCGCAGTCGACTAGGGAACGAAGTGCAAAATCCTTTGTCACTTCCAGGGTCAAAATGATGAGGTGTCCCTCATCACCCAGTGTAGAGAATAAAAATATGATGTAACTGGAGCAACATTTTTCAAGACATGCGCGTTCACTTGATGTTGCTACATCAGTAGTGTTCTCCACACCTACTGACTACGATCTTTTTTGACAGCCTGCATCGCTGTTGCGTATTCGCAACAGCGATGCAGGCTGTCAAAACGATCTGTGCCTCAGATCCTTCTTGACAGACGGACAGTTGTCACGCACTTTCGTACGAGACACGGGACGTGTGGCACTACACTTATATGCATTGTGTGCTGTCATTTTACATCTATCGTAGTTCTGCCATTTATTATATATGGGAAAGCGAGACTTCTTGCACTCTACACAGTGGATGTACAAAGCTTCTGTTGGCAATGGACCTGAAGTAAGAGGGGGGCTTGCGCTATAGATATTCTATTCCTCACTGATTTATTATCTTGTTGTACACGTTTCTAATCAGGCACGCAGCTGTCTCCACATTAAATCAGGTATCTCCTGAACATGTGGGCCGTGTATCATCCTAGCTCTCTTTTTCCAACACTCCTCCCACGGCGCTCTTGATTATCTCAAGCCAATCTTCCCTCCCGCAATTACATTAACCTTGGCGCTGGTAGACTTTTCGGCATCACATCTGCAAGCATCTCTTTAGTACACAAGTAGTCTAGTCGCACCATTCCTCATCGCTCGTGTCTCGTACGAACCTTAATTTCACGTCCACATATAAATATTTATTAAAATAAATAATTTATATACTTTTTTAAATATTTACTAATTTAATTTAGGTGATTTAACTGATTTAGAATCTCTTTTTTTATTTAATTTTTTTTAACTAAATTAGGAATTTCTAATATACAACTGGACATTGTCCAACCCAACCTAATAATAAAAAAGTTACAACTAGTAACCTATAACAAATTTTAAATAAAGGTCGAAAAGCCGTACTTCTAATTTCCGATGAATTTGTAAAAGGAATTGTTAATAAAATAAATGCTTTTGACTGCTTGATATCGCTTCGTTCACTATCTACTTAATAGCTGCTTGATTGTCTATCATCATCCCCATTGGCATCTTCACACCTACCCCAATATCGCCCAGTAGGTTCTTCACTACAAGTAACTACTTTACCCCCATGGCCGCCAAAACAAATTATGCCTCGGCGTTCAATAGCGCCACGGATGATTGCTGATTCACTTTTCATCCCGCCAGTATTCCTGTCACCAGCATTAGTGCCCGCTTACAAATTTTTTCGTGCTATTGTCAGCATCCATACAACTCTGTAATTCCACACTTTCGCATCCAGTTGCTCCTTTCATGTGATGTTTCAACTCTTCAGTTTCCGCAAGGTACCGCAATATGCTCCTGGCTATCTTCATGTCGTGTGAAGTCGGTGTGTGAATGTGTCTAGTAGCTCGATGCACTGCGTAAGCAATATCTGAACTGCTGCATCGAGCATACCAACCAAATTGCTCTCTACTTATTGGAAGCGTTTCACGCTCGGCCTCTCCGGCCATCAAGGTCCTCTCTCAGGCGTAATTTTTGCTTCCTCGCTCTCCGACCCCGAAGATGACTCGTCTGCTATCGGTACTCGTACCGTGTTCTTTTTTCTAGTCATTTTTGCTGCAGTAGTGTAGTGACCTTCTGCTCCTGGTTCAGTGGTACCCATCTTCTATCGTACGAAAAGTCATTTCAATGAAATGTTTAACGGGTCCCAGACCCTTGAGTTCTAGACTCGTCATGTCCGAATTGGTCCAATTCCCTCGTCAGTCGCAGTGGCTAACAAATAGTCCACATAAACACCCATCACTATAGTCCCTGAACCAGTCATCTTGTAATAAACACACGCGTCGATGACAGACTGTATACAACCCGCATGTATTGATGTTTGGTGCAGTTGGATGGTTCCAGAGCCTCACAGCTTGCTTAACCCGTCGAGGATCTTAATACGACGGATGCACACATCTTTATCGTCATTTCCTCCCAGTCGTCTGAGCTGTTCGACAGGGATGACCATGCCCTCGGAGACCCGCAGTTAAATTATAATGTCCTCTTACTTATATAGGCCTTCAAATAGGCGCTGGGAAAATAGTAGTGCAGCGCGCGTATTCCCCGCGATCGTTCCACTTCCAAGATCGCCTTCCCTCCCGTCATGTCAAGCAGTGCAGAGAAGTTCAAGTTGTAGTCTCTCCCCAGGACTTGTTCATCTCTACCTGCGACTAGACAAGCATTATTGTGCTCACCAGAGCCATTTCCAGCTATTTATTTCTTAAACACCCACTTGATTCGCAAGAGGTCCATGTTGGGGCCACGTCTGATTACTTCCCAAATTTTGATTCACGATAAGTTAGGTGATTTCCTCTGCTTGCGCCTTCCCAAAGGTACGCGTCTGCCACCTCGAGTGAAGCTTCGTAGGACAAAGGGTCAGGCAAGTCTGCACACGTCCCCCCTTCCCCAACGGCCGACATGGCAATTATATGAGCAATAGTAGCACAGTGTGCGGTATACCTCGCGATTTCGTGCGTGTCGGGATAGCTCATGGTCTCTGGTGCTTCTTCAGTTTTATGCTGACGTTTCGACTTTTTGCGTCGTCTCCCCGAGCGTCTCACTCTCAAGCTCGGGTACTCGTCGCCTTCCTAGTGGTAGACTGGGGGCGGTATGATATTATATTCTGCAAAGAGTACACGCTCCTCCCGTCCTCAGTTTTGCTGTCTGTAAAACGCGAGCCGTTCTAAAGCATCCTCTGCCTCGTGATGAAGTTTTTGTGTAATCTGCTCGTACCCTCAAGCGTCAGATTTAGATCTGACTGACGTAACGTATGTCGTTATAACGGTCTTAAATCGAGGCAGATAAACTTGGTACCTTCGTTTCCTCATTCCCCCCGATAATAATTCCTACGGTGCTTCGTTTACCAGTTGATGTGCTCGTATAAGTCTGGTATGCCTTTCACGGTGACTCAAACACAACGAAGTCATTAACACTGATAGTTCTTTAAAAAGTCCAATGGCGGTTTCCCCCCCCCACGTTGGCGCGCGTAGGCATGCGAAAAAGAACATACGAAGCGTATTCTGCTACGTATACCCAGAAGTAAATTGGTAATCCAGATCCAAATATCATGCACCGCAACATGTTCATTACGGTGCAGTGCATTAGTTCCTCCTTCATGTTAAATGCAGACGCATGCGGATCTGTAACTTGCCTTTCGATGCCCGTGTGCTGGCAAAACATGTCAAGGTGTCGGTATTAGTCTCCGCCTTCAGTGCGCTAAATATGCACATGGACAATGAATTGCCTCTCGAAGAACACCATCAAATGTTCGAGCTATTTTATCGCTCCACTTTTGATTTTAGCCACAAATATTCGGGCATAGCTTGGATTTAATATCCACATTATTAACCAAATACCGGTTTCTCTTGCAATAATATGGGTAATTGGTCCTTTCAGGTTGCTGCACATTGCACCACCCACCACATCAATCGGTGCATTGTCCGCGCTATCCTTACACGACTAGGTAGTCTTCGCTTGTTTGCCTCCTGCATAAGTCAAACTATTCTACCTGACTCGATCCGTGAGATCGATTCTATTGATCGGATTGGCAGCCATCCTCTAAACGTCTCCATAGTTGAGGTGGCCAAAGATTCGGTGACAGTTCCTTAAGCTTCCCATCAAAACCGTTTTTTCTTCTAGTAACGACTACTAAACTGCACTCATCACAACGTCGCGCACTCGTTTCTCTTCCTGTCTCGGCGTGCCTCAATCCACAGCAAAAACATTGTTCGTTATCTACGCGTCCATTACCACGCTACCATATTTGACGACGGCGTATCCCTTGCTTGTTTCACTTAGCTTACAGACTTGAGAATCAACGTACCCAGCGATATCATGTTAATGCAGAGTGTCGGCGCATAACACGTGTTCTTCAGCTCCACCCAATATGTCTCGTCATCAAAATCTACTCTGAGCCTCGATTTTCCGCGTCTAGTCACTCGCAGCGTGCTCTTGTCCGGCAGAACTACAACCTCTGGCTCGCCGCACTCTTCCCACTCATAAAGCATACGCGCATCTCGAACTAGGTGCGTGCCTGCCCCTGAGTCTACTATCCAGTCCTGATATGATAAATCACGTGCGACCAGCCTCGCCAGCTCCCACAGTGTCCATGCCTCTCCAGCATCGGCTTGAGGTTTCTTTACACGGCGGGCTTACCCACTCAACACTGCTTCTAGTTGGCATTGTGCTTCTTCGACTCTTCTAGCTTCCTCACCGAATGCTGGTCCTGTGGTTTTTGGTCTTCTCGATCTTCCAGCACTTCATGTATGTGTCTTGAAATGATCTGCCCCTTATCTCTCGCAGCTTGTAGTTGCTCCTCCTGCCGTCTGGAGAGTCCCTCTCGTTCAGACCGCAGCCTTGCCTGCATATTTGCATCTTCCTGCGCCCGTAGCTCCGCATGGACTCCCAATGCCTCGCATTGCTGCCTCGGCTGCTCAGCTTCAGTCTGCAGCTGTCCATGTGCCCTCGCATACGCCGCGTGGTGTTCAGCCTGCTGTTGAGAGTGGGCGTCTGCTGCCGCACGTAGTGCCTCCCGTTCAACCGCATACTCTGCGTAGAGCTGCTGCTGTTCCTGTCTCAGTGCAAGACTTAGGCTTTGCATGAATTTTAGGCTCGGTCCCGAAGATGTTTCCTGAATCATGGACATACATGGGTCTTATTGACACTGCTGCTAACTCTTTTTAAGGCGGCATCTATCAGCCTCAGCTGCTCTCCTCGGTCCGGTACATCTTCAGGTACAAAGTTGAGCCTTGCTGGGTCAGGTAAGTTGAATCTCTGCACCTCCTGTTCTTCCACCTTGACCATCAGTGCAGCTTGCTGCCCATCGTGATGACCAACTCCGGCCGAAGTCCCGCCATACTTTGCTGTTAGCTCTTTCAGGGGTCGACCGAACGGCTCCTCACCGCCTTGCCATCGGCTCAGCCATTGCTTGTTGTATGTCTTCTCTCTGCGCTCAAGCCCCCCCCCCCAGTCCATTGGGCTCATAATATGTTGGCGAGGTACCTACATTAAGAGGGGGGCTTCCACTTTAGATATTATTTTCCTCACTGATTTATTATCTTGTTAGATCCTATGCTGTAGATATACACGTACATAATCAGGTACGCAGCTGTCTCCACATCAAATCAGGTATCTTCTGAACATGTGGGCCGTATATCATCCTAGCTCTCTTTTAAACGGGTTCTAGTCCTCCACTTTTGTTTCATCTAGGTGGATGATGGGAACTTAAACTAAGTGAGTCCGTTTCCGGCTGAAGTTTTCCTTTCAGCCACTGATTTTTATTTGTTCTAGCGTATCTAGCTTCATGTAGAACAGATAGGCCTTGACGATACCATCCGCAAGACCTTGCATGAATAACGCAATCAACGTGTGTTCATTGACGGCAATAATTCAGCTCATGAGGTGACTTATGTGCTGAGCATAAGCGTGCTCATCACGACAATTCTGCCTGAATTTCGGTAGCTCTGATCGAACCCTAAACTCAGCTCGCGGCGGCTTAAAATTTTGCCTGAGACGAATATGAAAGACCTCTAATATTGCAAATGCGTACGGAACATGACGTTTGAGCGTAAGGGACCAAGCGTCGGCACGTCCTGCCAAGTTTCGATTAGGCACATGCAACTTGCAATTCCTCGTCAACAATGCAACGAGCCCTTATGGTGTCGCCCAGCTTGAAGAAATATATTATTACGAAATCTTCCTCGACTTCCTGGTACTTTAAGATGTCGGTCTTCAAACTGTCGGGTCGATGCGTATATGGCGACCCGGGTACAGCAGCCTGTTTTTGTCTCAAAACTTTTACGTTTTGGTAAACTTGCTGGTGAAGCAGGGTGATCTTTACTGTCCTGATTCAAGTTAATTTTAGATGAACTTGGCGATGGTGGCATGTTGGTTGTCTCCGCCCGGAGCAGACAGCAAGACGCCACGGCTTCTTCTCCGATGGTTAAACCAAAACATTCGACGACGTTCCATTGAGATTCGATAATTTGGTAGAAGCTCTCGCGCATGGGGTAAAATCTATCCTCCTATTTTCCAACATGTTCAATTCGAATAGAACGTCCGTGGTCTTTCGACGGACTACAAAGTACTACTAGATGTAACGGGGCACGGAATAAAAACTTGTACTGACACAGTACAAGCTACTTACAGTGAACTTATATAGGCGCCTCGAATACTTCAAGTATACGTACGTGCAGATAAAGGTTTAGATACGAAGTATCGGTACTTTATAAAGGTGAAAAGTAGCGCTGTATTTTATGTAGCTAATCTTCTGTCATTACATTCAAATTAATCTTCTCTTGAATTTGTTCTAATACGAAAATGTATTGTAACTATCTAGATGAGCAGAGTACACTCGCCCCTCTCTATAATAGACTACTTTGCGCATAATTTTTACAACGTGTCTTATGAAAGGCTCTTATTAAGAATATGTGAGAAATTAGTTACATGATCTTATAACGACTGTAAGACTGATTATTGGAGCATTTAGGTAACGCCACAGAACATGTCCCTATATGTAATGATATGTAACGTTTGTTTAATATATGAGGTATCTCATATCGATCTTTTTCGCTCTAGCGTGACAATTCTTACGAACACCTGACAAAATCTTATCCAGATCTGACTGAACGATACGCGTGTCTCTATATGAGCGTACGAAGTACAAAGGCAAAAGCAGGCAGCACTTTAGTGCATCTTTTGCACTGACAAGTGCTTGATTTTCGTCACTTTCGACTTCTGCGGGCTCCGCTTCTGCTTCAATAAGAGCCTCTTACTCTTCATGAATCTGCTAGTGGTCCTTGATCACGACATAATCCTACACGCTAACACTTAATCCTAGAATTTTAATCATATCAGCCAGATCGCAGCAGTCTTGTTGGGAGGCGAGGCTAGACTTTCGATAATTATTTGTACACGCTAGTTCCAAATCTGTGGCGCTTCGATGATCTCACTCTTGATCCAGGAACTTCGAATGAATACCCCACCAATAGTGTTTCAGCTCTAACAGGAGCGAATGACTGTGGAAGTACTGAGAGAACAGCTGGGCATCTCAGCTGCAAACTCAATGGCTTCTGGGACATTAAGTCTGCGTTCCATGTTTGCTTCAATCAGATCCATGCGCCATTGCATATGAAGTTTCTTGTAGCATGCGTTTGACAATCGGATGCTATTTATTAACATATATGTAGGTTCGCATATATAAAAATATAATATGAACGCGTAACTGCATCGAGCAGTTGGCTGGTGTAAGTCATGTTAGGCGGGAAAAGACCACGGTGACGTTGTTGAGTTCTCGTCGGACTTTGTGACTAAAATCATTATAGAGAAGAAGCAGTTCTTTGCGACCATGCATTCAAAGGTTGAATTGGTGCAGCCACTTATTAAAGATAATTCCAGTCATGCACGCGTTTGAGTTTGTAGCGTATACGATGCCACCCTTCTCGATCTCTACACCCTTAAAGCACCTTGAATTTAAACTTCCGATGATCAAGGGCTCCATATTTTTAAAACCACTTGCGTTGCAGCAGAGAGAGCAGTCATCCGTACCTTTACGCTCTTCTCGCCATTGTTAGAGGATTTTGTTTGGTGGCATGTCGTAATTTTTTTTGACTCATTACAGACAAAAACATCATTTGGAAATAATACTAGATCAAATATCGGATTCCGTACTTTGCTGCTTGCACTTTCTTAGTACATAAGCTCTCGCTCTCACCGGTCAACGCGCAGCTTTTGATGTTGTTTATCCCCTTAAAACTCTGTAGCCAGCCTTTGGAAAATATAAGATCATGATATTTGTAATCGTGGCTTGTTCGCAGTTGGTCTGCTTCTTCAGGACCAGATCTTCGGACAGTCCGTCGCTATCTCGCCGTGAATGAATATAGGCAGCTCCTTCGAGAACTTAGGATACTTCACACGTCGTTCTTATTCACTTTAAGGTTTATCCCTCAAAGTCGGTTTCTTTTATGGCCATGAACCGATGCGCCGTTGATTTACTTATGCGGTGCTGCAACTGAACGCTTATATACGTTTGCAGTTCATTGATGTAATGTTCGAGCGTTCTTTGCAGTGTTGAAGAAGACTTTGTACTTCCGCTCTAGTGAGACATATACTCGCTAAGTTGAAGTTATTGGTTGCACGGGCTTGATGTCGACAAGAGGTAAGATTTTCTGGATGGAAGTGTTGGATCAGTGGCATAGTGGTGTAGTTATAGCAGCTACATAGTACTTCTCCCTATCTATTGCCTTACTAAATTATTAATAAATTTTTGGCTGTATTCGTCATCATCATATCATGAGTAAAAGTGCGTCACAAGCCTGCCCATTATGACATGCTTTACGTCTTTACATTAGGTCACGTCCGAGGTCCTATGACGTTGCTGAATTGGCTTAAGGTTTTAACAAATCTTTGGCTAGAACAACTGTCACATCATATGCCACGTGTTTCTTATAAGCAGTAGAAGTAGGGGTAGTGAGTCATATAAAAAGGGTTTCCACTCAAATGGGCGAGTGTTTTTCGTGTCTTATATCTAACTCGCTTATAAAGAGAACGGTATACAAATCCCTATATAGTTTGAAATGTTCAGCGACACTGTGACTCTTATATAGAGGGTGTCTCTTATAAAGAGTCTTATAGAGAGGGGTGGGTGTATTACCAATTGCAGCGAATATCTACGAAAATAATATTTGAGGGGGAACATATTTTTATCATAATATTATCGTGATATTTACCGTATGTAATTATCATGTAACGGACACTTCCGTTACAGTGTTGACGTGGTAAGTAGTTGTTGTGCTGAAGGCACGAGCTGGTGGATTGTCGACATTGGTTAACTCGAACAGGTACAGCAGATACTCGAGGTCTTGTAAACATTCTTACGTAGCTCTTTTTTTACAAGATAGAGGCATATTCTCTCACTTCGTATATTGTAGAAGCAAAGCAAATGAGCCAGCAGAGCTCACCATTTTATCCTGCCAGCATGGCATCCATCTTCATGTAAAAGGCAGATTACCATGCCATGAGCATTGCAATCTTCGAATAAGCAATACGAGACCTCCATTCCCTGAACGTTGCTCCGACTTCAATTGCCGTCATAGTCCACACATATTGTGCAACGCGATAATCGCATCGTTTCAGTGGCGCATAGGAGAAATGTCGGATAAGGCGGTATTGCTGGTGAATCATTAGCGATAGCATGACAAGCATTACCAAAACAATTTGCTCTCACCGTCGACACCATGAACATCTTAAGAGTGACAGGTCCTTCGAGCCATCGTTATCAAGCATATTACCATGGTACCTAGACGTACTCACAAATAACTAAGCTACTCGAGACACCTACAGTGCATCGAGACCTGGTCACGGATCCTTTGCACCAACCTACAAGTGTCACTTAGGATCGACGTCTCATGTATCACTATATGCTGGCCAGTCTTCTCTTCCCACACTAAGCACGTAACATTCATCATTACACGAACAACACCTACATCCAGAAAAGCAGCACAGCAACGTATTAGATGACTGTAGTGTCCGAATAAGCTGAGCACAGCAACCAGACAAAGTAGCTCAAAAGAGTTCTGCGTACTTGTTATAAATGCCGCCTGCCACAAGTTCCGCTCCGATAGCTTCGGTGCCTCTAGAACCACCGGAATAGACAACTCGCGGCATGCATCAAGCACCAACTTTCTCATGCTTCCTTCCAAAACACCTGTGGCTGCCGTGTACACTCGTTCGTCACGCACTGCATTGTCACAGACCGCATCATTGTCACGTTTAGTTCTACGTCTTCATATCACATTTCTTCCTTTCCACAAATAACTTCAGTTCGTACCGACAAATAAGTTGGTAACAAGCCCTTCCAGCAACACTTTATCCCCATAGGGTCCTTCTTTGCTCAGTACTGCTTCATGAATTGGTCCACGTCGCTTCTCTGCAACGTGCGCCATATATTTCTCAATATGTACGCGGTCGTCGATCCACTTGGTGTATTTACATCGCGCGTTCTTGCGCTTTTCTCCATACACTAACAATGTCGACACAGTCGACTGAATGGTCGGCATTGAACAAATGTGGACCGCCAATCCGTAGCCATTGCTCATGCCGTCTTGTAATAGTGGATACCAAAGCACTGATAGTATTCCATCAATACTTTCAGTCGCTTGCCACTGTGTTAATACAGCCGTGACGACTCGTTCTGTAGCCATTTGTAACGTCTTTAGCTTCAACATGTCGTACTTAACGTTTTCCAAATCCAGCATCAATAAGAGACTTGTTGTCAGACGGTGCATGTGAAACGGCCAATCGACGATCACTTTTGAGAGGTGATCCACCGAAGACAACTTCGACATCCACTTCTTTGCTTTTACGCACGTGTACACACCATTCGGACGCGACTGAAGAAACTTCTTTGCGGAGCAAAGCCCACCATCGGGTGTATACACAGAAGGTACTTGCAATAGCGCCGCCGCAACGTCTTGAGTCTCGGTCATGAGCGTCAAAGGCATGAGTATTGATGTCGTAGAGCTTTTTCTACCGATAGTATGATAGATGTAAATCGTACCTAAGTGGATATATTGACCACAACAACGATACGTAGCTGACATTTCGGCCGCTCATTTCGGACGTTTATCTGCCATGCTGCGTCGTAGTTCCCAAGCGCTTATGGCATCGATGGCTCGCGCGTGTGGTCCGCGCGGTACAGCGTCTATTGCTGCTGCTATTCGCGTGCAGAACGCGAGTATTTCGACGATTTACGACTTCCAGACGCCGTACGAGGTGCGTACAAAGCGTGGACTACATAATCGGTAGTCAATGCGTGCTAATTCGCTACATTTTACGTGTAAAACATCATGTTTTAGGACCGTAACCGTCACCGCAGTGATGCGGAGTTGCGGATCGCCAAGATACCGATCGTCGAGGTGGCTGGTACCTTGGCAGTGTGTGACGGTGGAGGTGGCGCTCTGGGCCACCCGGTCGAGTACATTCAGCTGGACACGCACAAGCAGAACAGTCCACAGACGTGCAAGTACTGCGGCGTGCGGTACAGGATGAAGGAGGGTTACCATGGTGGTCACTAAAGCGGGGAAGAGAGAGAGTCACTAAACAGAGGAGGCTGCTCTACGATTGTTCGACATGACCAGCAACAGACAGCAGCCAAAGGGTACACTGAAAGAAAAACAGATGGAACGTGGACATAAACTTGGATACATTGACGGTTGCAAGTGTTCAAACATTCACCGTTCAAGTTTATTACTTGGCTTCGTATCGTGATGATGGTGACGACGGTACATCGCATGTATCCATGGCTTCCATGTAGCTCTCAATGGCACGATACCGCACTTCGCCTTCCTTGCGCATCAGTCCATGCTCCATAGTATCCAGATGATCCCTGATGAGAGCCGATAGACCCACTAAGTACTTGAGTGTCACCTCGGGCGTCTGCATTTCAAAAAAGCTCAAATACTGCTCGGTAGCGGTAAAACAGCAACGGTTGTCAGTGCAAATCAGGTACCTGGCTCGGCATATAACAAACCAACGTACAGCTTCTAGTATGTCCAGGAAAAGAGGAATCTGCTTCGATGGTGCATCCTTCATCGAATCTGTAATCCTCAGTGATCGCTGAAGACACTCTCGAACGCGCTTGCCATCTTCTTGACACGGATGCTAAACGACAGGAGGGAACAACACGTATCAGGGGTATGTCAGAGCACCATTCTACAATCAATCCGATCAACCTCAGGGCAGTCACGCCAACTCACCCAGAAAAGGTGTGCGCACTTCAGCACCATCGAAGCCTGCTCGTTTTTCCTCGGCAATTGCGCAGAGTATTGCGTGATCTTGGTGGCAAGAGCCTCATAGTTGGCACTCGAGAGGTTGCAGGTTGCATGCAGTGAAGCCACAATTAACTCAAAAGCGCGTAGCTGCTCACGGGCAAGCGTAATGTGGTCTTCATACACGGTCAATGCCTGCGCTATAAACTCGCACGCCACTGTCTCAAAGGCACAGTCATCGGCGACCAGTGCACACTGCAGATACAGCCGAACGCAGGAAACAGATAGCGTGTCTTGCGATGCCAATACCGTCACCATCTCATGCACGAACTGAAGCACTTCTCGAGGCGTTGTGAGAACATTCTTCATACCATTCTCGGATACAGTGGCCTCTAACTCAGCCTTCCTTTTCTGCTCCGATGTTTGTGACCTCTCTTGCCAATGAATCGCTAGCTCTCGAGCGAGTGCCAGCGACTGGTAGATGAGCGGCAAGAGCGTATAACAAGTTCGATAAACCCCGCCCAGCAGAAGCGCACGTCGTGCTACCGAAAACACACGGAACCTGACATCGAGATCATCATTTTCTACGAGGTGGACTACCTTGGCCAGCGTATGCTGCTC
>JH597984.1:111510-158822 GCA_000173235.2 Hyaloperonospora arabidopsidis Emoy2
GCACCACTGATGCCAGCACCATCAGCACAAATTTGATTTGCTTTTCATCAATGATGCGTTCTTGCCTAGCAAGAAACACGCCAATCCATATTAGAGCCACGTCTTTTCGCTCACCACCCCACGGCATTAGTCCGAGGACGTCAAGCAGTGACGGAACTTGCAAGAGGTTGTGGATGGATAGTGTCCGAAGGAGCGTGAGCGAAAGAGATCTTAGCGCTAGAAGCACAGCCTGGCGTCTTTGCTCGTCTTTGCACCACGACTTTTGCCCATGCAGAAATGTCAAGCATTTATAAAGAACCTGCTCAAGAGCAGTCGTCAAACGCGACCTTTCATCCGTAACGCCATCCAGCCAGGCGATAGCAAAATCAACCAGCGTCACGAAAAGTGACAGTACAGAGGTCAGGTTTATGTCCACGTCTTCACCGTCTCCTTCACTGGAAGCAACTTCATTCCCATCATCACATTTCGATGAGCGCAACGACACTTTGATAGTCATCGTCATCAGCTGCTGGAAAACCTCAAATCCAGCTTGCCGATCGTATTCGATCTTGCTACACTCGTCCACTTCTCCGTCTTGCTGTCCCACATCCGTAGCACTCCCTTGTGCTTCTCGGCAGCTTGTAAGGCGTTCGACAAGTGCCGTCAAGATCAATGCCACGTTGACATTCGACTGCAGTTTCTCCAGTGTAACCAATAGCCTCTCAAGATTATCGAAGTGAAACTCATCCGGGAAAACCTGAATGATGCAGCCCATCAAGTACTGCTGCGCAAGAGAGTCGTTGCATGCAAGAACGACATCATCCAGCAGCCTAGGCAGTACCTGCTCAGTGTAGACGCTACGTGTGACACCATTCAACTGACTGAGCCGTACAAGGCTCGTCCCAACCAGCAGGCGCAGCTCCATTACCTCCTTCTCCCAAACGGCTTGTGATCGAGAACCTCCAGCCTTCTGCTGCTGCAGACGAATCCAGAGCTGGTTAGTTTCTCGCAGGTTCTGCAGCAAGAACTGAATAGCGTTGCTGAAGCTGCCACCACCAGATTGCTCGTACACAGAGCCCTTGTCCGGAAGTTTGTCACGTACACTCAGCGACAGATAGTGTCTCAAAAAGAGCCCTCGTAGCGGATGCTGAACTCCTTTGATCATCTCCACTAAATCCGTCAATACTTCACGCGCTGGCGTCTCCCGAGACTTGATGTAAACAGCTCCAACCGTCACGAGCAAGTAGCTGCCACATCAGGAACACCATGAAAAATGGATCATCGTTTTTACTTAGCTCATTGACCATGTATACGATACATTTTGACCCGTACAGTCTTGGCAGCACCTTGCTACTGCTCTGGACGCGCTCGTAGAGATTGCGCATGGAGGCGCCAGCTTGCTCTTGTTCCTCTACATAGCTTTCAAAGTACCGTAGCTGCTCGATTACCTGCATATCTACAGTTTATAATAAATAAAATCATTAAACAAGAAAATTGTATAAATAGACGAATAAATAATGTCATAAATAACAAATATATAGGAACTTTACAGAGTTGGTAGTAATTTTTTGGACACAAAAGACTCGTGCGCAGTTCGCGCAGCACTTCGGCCGCAAATTTGATCCCAGTGGCCTGGTCCTGTACTTCAAGCGCTCGTTGCATTTGCACTCCCTGATCACGCACGGTCTGCAGTGCCTCGTACAGTACGTCTTGTTCGCCCTGTTCATCCAGCACGAAGGGGTGTATCGCCATGGTCAAATTAATTTGAAACAGAAGGTGTCATTTAGAAAACGTTCCAAAAACAGAGAGAGCGGTTCAGGTTCAAAAAAGAGATCGGCGAAACCGCATGGAAAAAACCCGTGCGTATACTTTAAATCAGAAGGACGAAAGAAGAAGAAGAAGGACACAGACGGTTCAAAATAAGAAGGTTCGATAAATAAGAGTCTCTTGAAAATTACGTAGACGGGCAAGAGTACTACAGGGACACGGCTAGTGGGATAGTAAATCGCGTGCTTCAATCTACTGGTCCTCGTTGTCGTAGTAGTAATAGTAGTGCGAGCTGGTAGTACGCCACAATAGAAACAATGACAAGCATCGTTCTTATCTAGTTGTCGCGTAGCTTGGCTGCTTCTAATGTGGCAAGTGGCACTCTCGGCTCTAGATTTTCGAGCCAAAGACCTTGACAAAGCGACTCCGCAACGCCACCAAGACAATGACCTCCTCCCGTTGACGCACGCGATGACTTTCTTTTGTAAGTGACGCAATCATTCGCTTCATAGTAGAGTGTGTATCCTGATGCCTTTGCAGCATCTTCTGAATATGAGCGAGGAGCTCCAGTTCTTCGTAGCGTTCCTCCTTGAGCTCCTCGAGCTCTTGTTCCCGTGCAGCTAAACTCCCATTCTCGTTCTCCTGCGAAAACGGCGTCCGGCGTAACGCCCCGATGTCGCGCTGCAGCTTGTTCATGAGCTCCTCGATCTCCTGCAGCCGCGCCGACGACTCGCTCACATCGTCTTCGGACGTCAGAACAGCCTGTTTCTCAAGCACCACTTCTTCTTTCAGTCGTGTGAGCTGTTCGCGGATTGCCCGTGAGTACAGCGTGAGTTTCTTTGCTGCGTTTTCCAGCTGGACCATCACGGGGAGGCACGAGTTGTTGCGGTCGTTGTTGTTGGTAGTGGTGGTGTTATTACTATTGGAAGGTGTCGACATGTTGCAAAATAGAACCAACGACGAAAGTGCGTAGTGGGTCGAGAGAAATATCGGAGCTGTTGCGGAGGAGAAAGCTGATTGAAGAATGATGAGCTCCCCATGCGGGAGAATCGTCGTGATGGAGGGACAGCAGCGGCCAGGAGCTGCTCGACGAGCAACGCGCGAATGATGTGGCGACCTCCACCTGCTGAACTGTGAGTGCTCGACGCTCTTGATTGGTCGAGCGGCGTCTTTTCGTGGCAAAACAGATAGTCGTTCCAAAAGAAATAAGTCGTTTTGCTTTTGGCATATCAGAGTCCCGGTTTTGGTCAGACTGCGCGTTGAGCGAGCGAGCGAGCGATGAACTCGTGGATGGATGGATTATGAATAAATAGAGAGTCTTTCTTGTGCGAATGAGAGCCTGTAGAAGCGAGGGCTCTTTCTCTTGCCGCACGCACGAACGAAAGACAGACAGACGACGTCTGGTTGTTTCAGCTCTGTAGTAGTGTATGATTCTGAAGCCGCCAGCACAGCCAAAGAAGAAGTCGTGAGAAGTAAATACAGCCGAAAGGCTCCGATTGTAGTTCTCGATCGAAGGAATGATATAGGCGTTATCAAACTTCTCTACAAGCTCATTTAACTGCGGCATACTAAAGCCTTGACCCAACGTGGGACATCGACAAGGATGGATGCATCCATTACGTGCACCTCTTCCCTGTGCATCTTACTTCAAGGCGATGATTTATGATTGATAGTTGACGAATGCACATGTACTAAGACTGAAAAGTAAAGACGTGGCGCCTCGCTGCGATGACGCATTCTGAGCTCAGTTGCTCGATATTGACGTTTCACTGTCCAGTCTGTGAATCCATGACCGCGTAATGTTTCAGTTGCAAATGAGTCTGTGATTGCAGTGCTCTGGGATAACCACTACCCTCTTCAAGAGTGGTTTGTGTCCTAGGGCACTACTTTCACAACAAGACAACCTGCACCTATCAGGCGTCCAGAAATCGACCACGATGTGTTATGGGCCAGAAAAGACGCACTAGAGGTGGAACGTGAACACTGTACCACCATGTTGTTTGTGACCTAAACTACGCACCTCACTTCATCATACCTTGCCGCACTTCAACGGTTATTGATCGAGACTGTGGTGCGTACACTGCGATGGCCTGTAAAAAACCAATCGCATGTTCGCGTTCTTTTCTTCACCATTCTGTATCGTGTCTGTCCTACTTAAGTATACCGGCGACAATAGAAACAGCTCATGGACCTCGAACTACGGGTTGCACACAAAGTCTACAGACCACACACGCCTGTCTCGACAATGGCATTTTACTTAGGCCTTTGTGCAGAGCGGAGGAAAGATGGGAAAACTCTGCCTCGTGCGCGGTCACCTTTCTAGATCCCTAAATATCATTGTATGAACCCTAACACAGGCAGTGCGATGGTTCAATCAACGAAACAGTAACATATTACAGGGTTTCCGGCCGACTCTTCCAATGTGAGGAGATGTCTGCTGACCCGCATAGAGAGAAAAAGACGTATCGCGATAGCATCTTCATGGTACGAGAAGTTGAGATTGGTCGATCATGGCTTCGAATAGGGCGGACCAAATGGCGTGCGCGTCGACAGGCCATTCGCCGTTTCTTTCGAACACCTCGCCGTGTCTAAAGGTGGACCGTAACTGACCGATTCTACTTTCGAACGATGACTGACTCAGATTAACGGCACGCAGCTACAATTAAACGGGTCTAGAATGTTTCGATTTCTTCATGCACTACACTGCAGCGTTTGGTCTCGCTACGAGCTCATCTGTTTTAGCGATAATAAGGGCATCTTATCTTCTTAGATCAATGCTGTTGTATTCAGCGGTTGCAAGCCGTTGCTATCGCAGCAGATCACAATCTTATGCGTTTTTCAGCATTGTAGAGTGATGAGGTTGTTAACGGAGACTTGACAACTAAATGCATCCATTTTGTCGGTTCTGAGCCACGTTTATTGCCACCAAAACACGTTGCTTCGATTGAGTCCTTAGCTTTCTTTTATAGAGACTCGTCTCTTGTTTCAACTGCTTCAAGTTGACGCGACCCTCAAGCTCGTCATTAACACCATTCTCGCTGCTAAATCGCCACTAGAAGTACTCGACTGGCTGATGTAAAGTTGTTTCTCCGCATCGAACGAGCTCAGGGCCACATCCGCCACACATAGAGCGTGGTGTTTGCAGAAAATGCCTACGTCTTGATAAGAGTTAACTTGCCAGCTCCGTTAAAGCCAATTTACAGCTTAGGTACAACTTCACCGACACATCCTCGAGCTAAGGGTTCGCTGCACCAGAGAACGAATACGTTTGCGGGCTGGACGCCATGCTGTAAAGTGAATAACTACGGACTTAGACAACTTCATGGGGTACAGCACCAGCTTCTTCGACTCGGAGGGGAAAATGTCGGTGCATAAGTTATCCGGGATACACGTATCATTCGACACGGACAATACTGCGTAGTGTTAAGGTAATTGATGAGTCTAATAACTACTACACAGCGTGTACATTCAAGTGTGCTGTCCTTTCATCATATAGCAGCGCATCGGCGCTATGATACATGACACGAGCTTGCGCGTTTATCATCTTTTGCGTGGAGTTAATGTCCGGCAGGGTCATTTTTATAGCAGCGACAGTCTGATCGGCCAATCCTGGAGCCTTAAACACGCGGTGAGCTTGAGCAGGCTCTTCACGGTGTCATGTGCTGCACGTACGTAAAGCACGCAGAGATATTGACGATGGGTCATCGTGGTATCCGACCATTGCAAGTGGTCGTATTGGCACATGTCCATCGGTCTAATTGAAGCACTAAAAGTAAGTCCGACGCAATTGTGTATATACAGCAACGATTTGCCAGCTTCTGTGAGCGAAATTTGAGGCCGCGTACATCGTTCGGTCTGCCAACTACTTACATTTCATGGCCAGACAACGAGAAACATGATCGGCACTGCTTTCTCGTCTAGTCATGCACGTGAGCAGCCTAATGTAAAATTGTAGAAAACTTTGAACGGTAAAGCGATTTGGAGCATTGATTAGGAACGATTAGACCACCAGTTGTTAAAATCCAACCAATCGTACGTAGTTGCGGTGATACCTTTGCTCGATGCACGTGAGGGCGAAGCTGTACAATAAGCAAAGGGATCAGACAACGTTGCTAGTCATTCCGCAACGTTAATTTCAAAACGTACTAATCTTTCGCCTTTTACTAAAGATTACCGTGGAGTTGACTCAAAAATATGCGGCTTCAACGAATTTATGGACCCCTCGCGGGGGGGGGGGGCTCATCGTCTCCCCCATGACTAATTGCTAACACGCTTTTTCCTATTTATTTAGACCATTCTCTACTTAGCAACTCGAATTGACAAGACCATTGCAATCGTCGCGAGTCGACCTCATAGTGTCATCCATGGCACTATCTATAAGACATTTATCTGCCCGATCAGCTTACAAGTCAAACGACGTGGAGATACCTAACACTGCAGTGCGAGGGTTCTCGGTATGCAAAAATAAATGTTATAAGGTAGCATTAATAGGCACATAAGTGCTAAGTCTTGGTTACGAAAGCTGTGTGGATGTCGCCCTCACTGTGTGTATGTCGCCCTCACTGTGTGTATGACGCCTTTACAGCGCTACAGTTTGATTACAAAAGCTGTGTGTGTCCCACAAGGTGCTTTGTGCGAAGTACCTCTACGGACTTGTGACAAGTAATGTGCAGAAATTAGAATGAGCGGTAAGCTTGCTCCGGAGGTCTTGTAGGGCCAAAGCTTGGACATTGCACACGTTTGAGTAAATTTATCATGGACTTTTATATTATTTCGTTAGTGAGACCTTAGCCGCTCCTTCTGCTCCATGTTTGCATCCGGATCGACAAAGATGTTCGACGCAACGATCGATACAGCGACAGACTATTGTATCAGATCTCACGACGTCGTCGAGCACGAAATCAGCAAAAATGTATTATATGCTGCTGTACACCACCATTGCGCAGACACGCGGTCGTAGCAATGTGACAAAAGGAAATGGTATCAGGCCCACGGGGTGCTTCGTCGTGACTCAGGTCTTACTATGCTAGCTAGCAAAGTCATGTTTGTCGAATAAGCTGTTCGTATACATACTTTGACTAGTACATTACACGACGATTAAAAACTTCACGATAAAAGTGCCTTTAATTGTAGAGAGCTCCACTCAGGAAATCCGGTCGTATAACTCTGGACACGTTGGGGCTCAAAACGAGCGTTGCGAACATGAAGCCTCCAAATACAAAAGGAGGTTAACATACTTCTCTGCCGTACTTTTTAATTTATTGAATGGGAGCGTCGTACGACCTCATCAGTCGTCTCTACACGGGGATAAATTGCTATCCAAGGCTGCTAGCGATTTAAAATGTAGTCCGTGACATAACGAGCAACACATGCTAATTGTTGTCGATGACGTTAGGGTTCGACATTTCTGGGTTTACACTTTCGATACACCCAGTAAGCTGTAAACGACTTATGCTTGATTTCAGTCAAGCAAATCTTTCTTTAGCAGGCTACTCTGATACCCCCTAGAATCTTGCAATGCGATTGATTTTAACAACCACGATGCATCAATTGCTGGTCAAGAGACAAGGTAACATGTTCATTCACTTGCTGCATTGCAGACGGCATGCATGTGCTCTAGCAGAACACTGTGTAAGGAAATCGGAGTATCTATTGAATGGGACTCGTCTCTCTTCGATATATAGTTGTATTGCTCAAATGTTAAAACCTTGATGACAAACACGTCAACAGCTTCAATTTCGTAACAGCGAATGTGTTGGTTCATTTTGTGCTGCACGCGACTATATGATGTACCTTAGAAGTGGCTTAAATATGAACGAGCCTTACATTGTACCATGTCTAATGATTTATGATCGATAAACGTATTCTCATTCATTCGCATCTTTCATATTGACATTTGTCCCCATAAACATGGGACTGATTGAGCTGACCCCCCTACTGCGTGGACACCACTTGTTTTATTCTATAGGGGAGGAAGATTTAAGGCTCGCTCTATGATATAAGTATCTCAGTCCAGAGAACTGGATTAGGTCCTGTATATTCACGCACCATTTTAAGTAGTTCTCGGCGATGGAATGGGTTGTGCGTAGTGTATTAAATTTAAAATGCTGATGGATTCTGTGCGATAAAGCTACTCGTTGATGATCGTTCATGTTATAACGAGAAGAATATGAGAAAAGGGAGACGGAGTATGATCCTGCCCGCTAACGCCGGGCACAACAAATGAAGCCGATGACATCTAATTATTGCGAGCCCGAAGGGCGAAGCTATCAGTGACTGTGCGCAAAATAAATGCCATACTTTTAGAATCGTACTTACCTGTCTGTCTGGGAGTCGTTAGATAACGCTATATGTACATCACACGTCGTATCAAGTCCGATACCGCCTGTCCGCTCCCCATACGTATATAGGCATATTCGAAGTCACTCTTTGGCTAGGTCACTGTTGTGGCGCACGCACGTGATTGGCTTAAAATCGATCAAAGGTAAATACCATCATAGAAGCAAATGTTAAACGCTAAAAGCAAAGTCTGATCGCGTTACCCGGGTATACTGAGTACTGGGTTAATACAGACATGAGCAGAATTATACTCATTCTTAAGACTGCTGTTGTATATTGTTTCGCATCTTGATTCAGTATATCGGACTGGATTACATATGTCAAAGGGGAGCTCCAAAGCTTGCTTCTCTATCTCAACTTAAAAAGAAATTAAATTAAAAGGTACCTCTTTTAATACAAGAGGAAGATGATGATAAATCCTAGCTTTATTCGTCATTCAAGTACTATGTATGAAAACTGTATTACATGTACTGTTTGCGAGATGTAAGAGATTTTTGCTGCCTCGAAGTATCGAGTATTAGCATATCTGTTGCGTATCTACACATCTATTAGTCAAAGCAAGACTTACGATCCTTAAAACCTCTTATTTTTTTCTATGGAACTAAGTTCCTTTAAGGCTAGAGAGTCTCTAGTTCTTAAATCTAATCAGCGCAGACTCTTAGAGAGTCTTCAAGTCCGTAGATCTTCCAGTCCTGGCTCAGGGGACTAACAAAGATTCCAATAAACTTACGCACAAAGTGCGCCAGAGTACGCGCCACAAGAAGGCTCTTACTCTCAGAGATCAGCTGACGCCTCAACAAGACACGTGTCAACACTAGACCAAAAGGGGAACTGATACTTTATTTTTGAGTTTTATCCTTAATACACCGCATACCATTACATATTAATTAGATTGAACTAATTCTCACAGTAATCGCTGGTATTCTAAATGATTGATTGATTGATGGTACATCAACCTGTCATCAATAGATGACCGAGGTTATCAACCACATCAACTATCACGGATAATTGACCTGAGGGCTGTATAATACATATACCTGGTATATTAATTCCGGGCGGTAGACACCGTGCGAGTCCTTTACACCATACCCACCAGACTGACGTTACCAAATAACTTCAACCGATTCATTACCTCACCGAGGCCATTGGTGAACAGTAAACCTTACGGTTTTCTCGACGCGTTAGATATGGCAACTTGAAACGAGTTGTCGACTCTTTACGACATTTCGGCATCTAGGAGAAGGAAGTGTACCATAGTAGTGATACCAAATCCAAACCAAACACCAATATGCGACGACAGACCGATACAGGCACCAAATCCGTTCCCCGAACGTAGGGCTGCGGATTAAAAAACGGTGCTGCATATGAAACCCGGCTTAGAATCATCAATCATCACGAACCCTATAGATGAGGAACTAGAGCAGGTGCTCCAACGACGGGAGAGCATTCATCGCAGATCTCAGATCGCGGAGACACTTGAAAGTCATAATGACTTTGTGTTTATCCCTTTCAGTGTGGAGGAGTGTATCCGTCAGACAGTAGGCTAAACTTTGGTAGTGTGGACCATCGATCCGGCCGCGAATACACCTGAATAAGTCGAGGCGCGTACGATATTGCACGAGAGATACCTGGTGCCATATGTACTGGTCCCAAGTCAATACAAGACAAGGCTTGTAAAGCAAGGTCGTGGTATACCGGTACCACTGATCAGAGGTGTTCCCATACTTCTCTACGACGGAGAGCTAACCTCCACAGAGTTTTTCACTGTGTGCATAAAGAGCAACGCTTAAGCAGCGTGGGGGTCTAAGAGCAAGCGCCAGTATGGCGGTCGTACATCTCGAACTAAAACCTTGTTTTGACTACGAAAAATCTAAGGCCAAGTACCACTTATGTGCGGCCTTCCGCTTGTGCCATGATCTGGCTATGCAGATGGCTGCAAGTACACATCAGGATTTGGCCGAGGACTCGCCTGATGCTCCCATTACTCGTGACAATCGTTAGTGTTCGTAAGTTGACCCTGACCATGGCGCTCAAAAACATCCACAGCATATGGGCAATCTTGCCGAAGGGGTATCTCAAATTCCTAGTTTTTACTTGAATCGATACTAGTATTGGCCATGATGACGACGTCGTTGCATTAAACTGTATACAATTAACGAGATCCCTGTGCTCATCGAGCAACTCCAGCGGCGGCCGGTGTGTCATCTGCAGCCCATGCGGAATCTATTCACGAAGTGAAACAGTCTTCGCGAGACTTTGGTTCAACCCCAGCGCCTGCTTGACGCAATGAAAGCCTGTCGGTTAACGTTTAAGACGAATCAGACACGGACGTAAATGAAGATTACTCCTGATTCAGGCAACGCCAACTTTTGCGGCGCAATCGCCTCCGAACCAATCCGGGACGGATTCCGATACGGCTTAAGGAGGCTAACGTAAAACACGGGGGGGGGTACGCAATTTGCGCGGTAAGTTGAGCGTATAAGCAATGCACTTGTTGACCACAGCCGTAAATGGTCCTATAAAGCAAGGAAGCATTTTCGTCTTAAATAAAGCAGACACTATATTTCCAGGTAGTTTCTTAGCGTTTAGTAAGACTTGTTCACCGACCGCTTAACTTTCAATACAGCTTCTGCCTTTAGCATCCGCTCGTTCTTACTGTTTGTCTCGGCTATCAGCTATCGCGTCACGACCATTTCATAAGACATTAAATTGCGGTGAGAGGAACGCGCATACTTGCGGTAGAGTGGTGATAGCACCACTCCTATGAGGAGATCTCGACCCTCCACTGGCGCCCAGGCTACCGACTAACGAAGGGGGTACTCCGATTCCGTGTTGTTTGCTTTCCTCACCTTTTGTACCCGTCGGTAGGGAGGTTTGCACTCTTCCAGGTGGACTCGAGTCCATTCTGAACTTGCCCGTGGTTGGTAGTGGTGTCGATCGCGTAGAAATCTTAACACGATCGCGTTTATTTTGGGTGGGTCTCCATATGAGTTGCCCTGATATGGTCTAGATCGCCTTGCCCTACAATGATGCTTGATACTGCGTGCCTTCTGACCACTTGAGCCGTCTCGTGATCTTGCACCCCTTGCCCTTGCTGTGTTTTCTGCGTCCGATCGCAGTTGACTTGGTGTCTTGAGAGTTCTTGAGCGCACCTGGCCAATAAATCCAGGTGCGACACTTGTGAAGAAGTAAAGCGCGGCTCTTTATTCGTCGGGAGGCCAAAGATCCTGCCCGGAAGAGATAGCGTGTGTTTTTTGAAGTAAATTGATCTCTGTTTAATGTTAACCAACTGAACCTAAAATCCTATCACTGTGCCCATCTCTATCTCAAAACCGGATGCCACGCGCCGACTATTCAGTAATATCTTCCTCTCGTATTTGTGTGGTTCACGCCAGGTGTATCAACAGTCGGATCTTCGCGTGGTCTACATCGGATACCACGACAGCTGGATCACGGATCGCGGTCGCAAGTCAGGGCATGATCCCAGGTCGGGTTTGCAACCTCAGGTCGGGGATCGCGATCTTAAGTCAGCAATGAAGGTCAAAAGTCGGGATCGCCGTCGCAAGGTAGGGGTCGTGATTGAAAGTCCTGTCATGTCATGTCTCATGACGGATTACGAGATTAGACTGTTCCAACCCGCATTTGGCCTGCCCACAACTTGCGGTAATCGCGATCACTTGGATTTGTGTACGATATTGTGATCCATACGTCCCAGCTCGAATCCACCAATCAGAGCCATTGTTGAATTAACTGACGTGTACGATCTGTGCGGTCCCAACTCCAACGCAATTGTAAATTCCCTGTGACCACTTTGCCACGACCGTACCGTTAGTCGACATACGGTGTCAATCTGGCTGTGCAACCTTTGTGACTTATACCGACGTATCACACTTTCACTTTCTTTGTCTTCCTTCAATGGCCGATCAAGTTCCTCCAGATCTTGCCCACACTCTCGACACGGGATCGGATCCCCATGGATCGCCCACGGTGATCCCAGCTTCGGAAGTCGAAGCTTCAATCGCCGCCAATCCTGCTCTCTAGAACGCCCCCGCCTTGCTGTGGGGCGGGTTCAATCACTCGGTTGTCACAACTCTGATCAACATGGGTGGGGCTGTCAATGGGGTCCGACTTCGATCCATCAGCTGGATCGTTTTCGATCCGAATCCCGAATCCCACCAAGGCCACCTACAACGTCCTAGCCTCCAGACCGAGCGAGCCTATCCTGCTAAGTACCCGTGTAGAATTATCACCTATGGTCGATCGCGTGACGTTGGACGATGTGATCGATTCATTAAATCTCCGTCTAAGCCTTCAGCAGGAGATCGTGAAATGACATCAGAGTATGGAGACCACATCGGCACGGGAAATTGCGCAACATCTCCAGCTGGAGGAGGATCTCTAGGATCTGCACCTCCGCGTCTCCGTTCGTGTTTGTACGTCCAAGAACGGTATGATCGCTTGCGCGCTCAATATTACAGAGAATTCGAGCAGTCTGACGCCTTTCGGGAGGCGTTGGCTGAACGCGTCGATCAGTCCGCTGCGATCGCACACTCATAGTCGGAACTTCTCCAGGATGTACAAGCACGTCACGTTGCGCAAGAGAAGGCCAATCGTGCGATCGTCGGAATCAGGAAGCAGATGGACGATGCGGGACACCAACTCGTGGCCAAATGCGACACGCTATCTGGTCATCTTCGCAAGGCTAAAAACAAGAGATCACAATACAAGAATGCCGGCATCCACTCCAAGGTGAGCTCCGCCTTGCCTTAGGCGTGTCGCGGCACTTCAGGCCAACTTAGGCCAAAACCAAGACGTCTTTGCCGCCAAATGTGCTGAATGTGATCGGTAAAGCCGCACTATATCCGATCGCGACGTTGTCCTGGACCAGATGTGCATCCAGATATCGGACTTGGCCTCTGAACGGGATCGTGCCATCCACGACCACTTTTTCCATAGGGATCGCATGGCGTCATTGGTGACCAGGGTTTCTTCGGCCAAGTCGGAATAGTCTACCCAAAATCCTGTATCAGCAGAAAACAAAACGACGTCAGACACCAATGGGCTTAGCCGTAAACGACCACGCGATCTTTCGTCGTCATCCGACCCTCCCGTTCCCAAAAAGGCGAGTCGGTCCGCGACTTCCAGTATCGGGCCTTCACAAGCTCTGAACATCAAGGTTTCTAACTATGCCAAGGGTCGTCATGATTCCAATGTACCCGCGATGCCGGAAGCTCGCGGCTACCCATAGTCCAGGTAAACAAATACGTTGTGGTCCAGCTCCACCAGATTCTCTTACGGAGGGATCATCGGAATGTGAAGAGGCGACGCTTGCGGCTTTGTCTGGTTTGCGATTGTCGACTAGTCGTCGTGCGTCTGGTCCGGCATCACAACCCTTGGCCGGATCGTCCTTAGATACGATTTCTGTGGCCACACCTAGTCCTCCCCACTATCCATCGTCCCCGACTAATCTTAGTCGTCCCGTCGTGACCAAAGTGTCCCACGTGGACCTCTTGGGGGAGGATTCAAGTGACTCGGATGGTTTGATCAGCCTTTCTGATGTACCCGTCGCGTCGGTGAACCAGGTGTTACCGATTGCCGATTACTGTAGTCTGCCCCGCTTCAAGGTTTCTCGTAACAAGTGGATCCCTGGGTAAAGGGATCGCGTACCTTGATCATCTGCTCAAGTAACTCCCTGGTCGGTGCGAAAAGTCTACTGGACGAGTGTCGCGGAAATGGATGTCGATCTCTTATTTTGCCACTTCTCCTGACCCAAGGGATGTACCTTTCCGGCATTACCTGTGCGCAAGGTTCCACCTCCCCGCATCTGAGAGGAAGCCTTGGTTTGTGTACCCGACCCAGATCGTGCCGTTATACGCTCAAGATCCCTGGGAGAAAGCTGCCCGCCATATTACACCGGTCTCATTTCCTCGTACCGGATGGTTCAACCAACTTGCCATTTTCTACTTGGAATTTGAGGGTTGAAACCGACAATTCTTGTGAGTCGACGCATGCAGTAGTTATCTCCAACAAGTAGCAGGCTAGCGATTTTGAGCTAGCCAAAATCTGGAAATAGCGAAAGCAACGGAGATAGCAGGCTGGACCTCGGTGGAAAGTGATCCTTCGATTCATGCTGCAGGGTATGGTCGCAGGACATTGGATCTTGACATTTTTTTGATCCTTTCTTCTCGCACTTCCCCTACCAAATGGAAGTGCCTTCATGGTATCGAGACCTGGGCAGCAAAAAGAAGAATGCCCCTAATCTTATATTGGATCTGTCGCCGATGGACGCCGCTGAGCCCTGGTGAACCCAGTATCGGTCTTCGATTGCAGACCATCCTTGATAGTCGATCTTACGTTTGCCTGGAAAGTTCTTTTCTGCGTAATTGCTACGGTTCGTATGACATAGCTTCACAATTCAATACAAATTCACTTCTATCCCCGTCTCATCATTCATATCGTAACTACCTTCATTTCTTCGGCTTTTCAGCCGCGATTGGATCGTTACGATCCACGATCGCCACACATATCCCATATAACGCTTTACCTCCAACTCGTACGGCCTACTTGTATATACAACCATCCATCATCTCGTACAACCTCCTTGTACATATACCCATCCACCAACTCGTACAGCCTACGTGTACATATACCCATCCTCCACCTCATAAAACCGCCTTGTTTATGTCAATCACTTGTTACATCGACTGTTCATTAACTTTCAGCTTCCACTTCGTGAGATTGCATTACCTTGAACTGGTTCTAACTCACGCGACGCCGGGAGTGACCGCAACGCGGTCACTCCCGGCGTCTATTCGTGCACGGATCACGCGATACTGTTTTGAAGGTCAGATGCTCTTGTATCAAATTGATCATCTCGACGTTCCTCACATCGTCGTACCCTAAGACGAAGACCTTAATTAACTTATATGCCACGAGTATCACGGTAGTGCGACAGGAGGACACCTGGGTCGAGAGGAGACCTATCTCGCACTGTCTCGAGATTTTTACTGGCCTCACATGGACAAGTCGTTCCATTAATGGATACGGTCCAGTGAAGTATTTCAGCGTGTATAAACAGCTCCATCTTCACAGGCTCCGCTTCGTCCGTTGCCTATTGCTACAGAAGTCTGGGATTCCGTAAGTATGGACTTTGATTCTGGATTACCATTCGATGCGCAGGAGCACACGGCATTCTAGTAATTGTCGACCGTTTCAGCAAGATGGTACATCTTTCGTCGGTTTCTGTACCGATCACGGCCGTAGAAACCGCAGATCTCTTTGTTGAAATGTTCTTCAGGCATCAGTGCATTCCTTCCATGATTGTTTCAGACCGCTAGCCTCGGTTCACAGCCGCCTTTTGGTCGCGGCTTTTAGTTCTTCTTGGGACCCGCCTTCTAATTTCTACTGCTAACCATACTAAATTGACGGTCAAGGTGAGCGAGTCATTCGAGCCTTAGAAGATGTGCTGCGCAGTTACGCGTCGTCTTTTTCTTCATGGAGTGAGTTTCTACCCATAATAGAGTTCGTTTTGAATAACGCGGTCCATGCCTTAACAGGGCTGGCATCATTCTTCGCGTCATCCACGCGTTATTCGCGTAAAGTTCGGCTTGACCGATTCTTCTACTCTTGTTGAGGGAAGGAGACACCAGATGACTTGGTGTTTTCGGAACCTAGTGATTCAGTGTACTTCGCTCGCACTCGCTCTTCGTCACAGCGCGAGATTGCCCCTTCCAGGGTTGACACGAGTCGGCAAGGGTCCGACTCCTCCATTGGACACCGAGCGATTCAGCTCACTCCTTCGCCCAGAGCATAAGCTGAACACACGTCCGGTGAAGACAACACACAGCTACACACTCGGTGGTTCGGCTCCGACGCTATTGAGGAATGTCAATCAGTCGCGCGGTTTGTGCGCGACGTCATCGACTCATATGTTGATAGACAAAGACTGCTACTGACCGGGCGAATAAACATTGAAAGGTTCAAGGTTGGTAATCCTGTCTTGTCATCAACAACGGGGATATGAGACACGGCAATAACAAACCTTGGGTCGAACAAACTGGATCCACGGTATATTGTTCCATTTAAGATCACCAAGGCACATGGTGATGCTTACGTGTTAAACATCCCAACGACTATGCGGATACATCCTACCTTCTACGTAAAACACCTCAAGCGTTATTATCCGTCAGTACTTCCGACGTCGATGGATTTGCCGCCGGCACGTACCGCGATCCTCGGAACCGTGGAGCCTTTAGACGGTCGGGTTAACGCAACCTCCGCAACAACGTGTTGTTGCGCCGTAGCGCGGCCTTCGACTGTTCCAAGCGCTCGAGTCTCAGCGCAAATCCCGCGACGGTGCTAGAAGTCTTCTCGGCAAGGCTATCAGCAGCCTCCGCCCCGTCACGTGTTTGGTTCGCGTCATGATGTACGAAGGCCAACTGACGTCCGAACGCTTTGAGTCGACCCACGATCGTCTAACTCGGGTTCGGTACCGGCCTTGACAGCTCCGGTGCCAGAAGTAGCGTTTCGTCACGATTTACCTCCTCCCTTGGTTGATAACGAGGTAAATAGTCGTTGTATCGTCGAGCGTATCGTAGGACATCGCGATCTTCAACCTGCGCGTGGCGTAAACCACGCGCGATCTAGTTTTAACTTGGGAACGCGTACTACCGCGTTCGTTGGATGGGCTTTCCTCCTGATAGTGACTCGTGGGAGCCACGTACGACACTCCTGGTGTAAGTTTCAGATTTAGTGAGCATCTATGAACGCCAGGCGAGCGAGATCGCGAGCGTCGCGCAGCGCGCGATATTGGAGCATCGCCTTGACGCCGTAAGTGACCACGACGCACTGGCTAACGTGACAGAAAGCGCGGTGCAACTCGCGATGGAGCAGAATTATCACTCCGAGCACGACTTCTTAGGGTAAGTGGAGTGTCAACATGCTATTCGTCTCTCTTGTTCATGTCTATGGGCATGTTGGTAATCGTCATATTGCGTTGGTACCTCTCAATCCATGTGCACTCTTATTCCGACAATGCACATACCACAGAGCTTCTAACCATTTTGCGCGCGGTCAGGCCGCGCTACTTCTTGTCGTTCACAGCTTCGACACCATTCAAGCCAAAAGACGATGCAACAAATCCGGTCTGCAGCCCATAACAACGTGCAGACTTTCTCACGGGTCCCCGCGAGGACCTTATGACTTCGCCGCTCTTCACGCAGTGGAACGAGTTCAGCAAAACCAGGTTCAATCTTTCACCGGCAAATAATGTAGTACACGACTCGTTTAGCGTATCCAGAGTAGACTGTCTCACGGCACGTTTCGCCGTTGTTGTCTTGCGGCAAGACAGTCTCCATCGGTGCCACATATCTTGCATCTCGAAGTCGCCGCAGGAGTATTCAATCCCGCGACAATCATACTGCTACCAGACGCGAAGGCTCCCTACGTACGCACGTGGAGAAAGGGTTCCTGTTGCCATTGTCGTTGTCTCTGGTGCTGTTAGTTTGTGCTGATTATATGGTCTCTCGTTCGAATAGATGGCGCAGCTACTATCGTGTTTCGAGGGTGCATCGTACTTCCTGAAGTGTCGTCTTACATAGACATGGCTGCGAGTGATCGTCGTAATATGGCTACTATGTCGTTGGATCTCACTCGAGATTTCTTTGGTTTTTCTTTCTTTAGCACATAAAGGTATGTGCTGTTTTTTGTGGGGGTGGTGTAACGGGGTATTACCGTTACACGACTTGCCAGAAACATTTCTAACAAATATTCTATTAGGTAATTCCAGATAGGTGTACATGCATGTTGTTAAGAATAGGTGATGCGACATATGTGTTATGGACATGCGTAGGGATAAGCGTGTCCATGAGTCAGAACATGCTTTAAGTAGTACTACAGGCATAGGAAAACAGATTTCGCCATCTATATGAACTCGTAGCTCATGTGGTACGGTGTGGCAGCACCACGCGAGAGGTCACTGGTTCGATATCCAGTGACGAAATAAAAAGTTAAAACCTTCGGGTACTGGTGTGCCGGGGTTCACCAGCACTGTCCTGCCAGACAGTGAAGTCCCCCATTTTTGTCAACTGAAGAGCTGTGTGGAAGAGCTGTGTGGCCACATCAGAGAAACCGTTGAGTACTGGTGTGCCGGGGTTCACCAGCACTGTCCTGCCAGACAGTGACGTCCCCCATTTTTGTCAACTGAAGAGCTGTGTGGAAGAGATGTGTGGCCACATCAGAGAAACCGTTGTATGGGAAAGGAATATGGGAAAGGAGCTTCTGGATTGACGGGACGTTGGAATGAAGAATGGACCTGGAAAGATGAGTAGAAACAGTAGGAACGAGTTTCCACTCATAACATAATGCACTTTTGGTTTTGCTGCTTCGACTACCAAGTGTCCTTCACTTTTACGCTCCGCTAACTTTTAACACATGTAAGTAGGTATACACTGCACCCAAGATAGTGCTTGTAGTGCGTCGTGTTCCTATTTGGTGAAGTAGGTGCAGTCTCGTTATTAGCCAATAGGGTGCGACCTTTAGTTGAGTGGTCCTCGTGGTTCCGAGATCACTCTTACTTAGGATGATTCAGGATAAAACGTTTAGATATAAAAATCAGAGTTGAAATTAGCCTAAAATCAGCACACGTTCACACGTGTGCGCTCCTTACGCTTCCTCGTAAGACCGTTAATGTATGTTTACGCAACGGAGCTCTCGCCTCATTACAAAATGTTTATCATCCCTACTGCTTGTACAAACTATATACACCAATTCCAGTATTACATAGGAACTATGGATTTAAACAAAATGATTGGTTTTCAATCAAGACCAAATGACTGGTCATCAATCAGTCCAAAATGAGTGGTCCTGACATCCTCCCCACTTTTAGCTCTTGGTCGCGCTGAGTAAAGTTGGCGACGATATCCTTCCAATGGGAGACATGAGGAATGTTCTTCTCCTTTTCTTATCTTGAGTCTTCATCAGGCTCACCATGTTATTGAACGAGCCGATTCGGTTGGCGGTTAAAGTGACTTTTCTTTGAGAGGCGTTCTATAACTTGAAGGTGACCCGCTGTACCGTTATTCACAAATTGTACGCTTTTGATACTGGGCGACTACGGAACCTTCAAGGAGTAGGCTCGTACTTTGACAGCACATCGACGTTGAAAGTCAGGTTAATCCTCGTCATATTTTGTGGAAAGCTGAGTCTGGCCACATCAGGATTGATCATCTTAATTATTTCGATTGGTCTCGCTTATTTTGCCGCAAACGTTGCTCTTTTTGTTTCCATACCACTGGCGGCATATTTTAAAGAGAATCTGCTCGTATCAAGCATCACTAAGTCTCCAACTTGAAACTCAATTTGAATTAACCGGCGTTTTAGTTCGTAGTACTGCTTTTGTGTAGCTTGAGCTTTGGGAAGGTTCGTGCAAACTTAATCAATGATCTTTTTTTCGTCTTTCGGCAAACTCTTTCGCTTGTAAGTCAATCTATTTTTGTGGGCCGTTTGTCTTGAGCAATATTTGTCATCGAGAGCGCTCTTATTTTCCGTATCAATTTAGAAGGGAGAGTACTTTTAGTGGATGCGATGACGAGCATAGCATGGGCATATTCGATACTTTCCAAGTGCTCTGTCCAATCCGTGCCATGTTATGATACCGTGCATCTAAGCGCATCTTCTACGACCAAATTTTGTCGCTCGGTTGTCCATCATCTTAAGCGCGATGGGCGGTTGTCATACTTAAGCGTACACCATTGGTTCTCATCAGCGATTTCAAAATGTTGAGGTAAACTTGTTATCTCTGTCACTAATGATGACTTCAATTGACCATGGTGACCAGCTACAGCATAAAAAATACTTTATCCGTTGTATGTGCATCATTCTTGACGTGCAAAGCTGCGTCCTTTACGTGTTTTATACATTTATCTACGGCCGATAAAATGACATCGAATCCATTCTAATGCAGAAGTCATGTGATAAAAGACATTGAAACTACTCGCCAGAATGTATCGGGTATCGGAATTGGCATAAGTAATCCGTTTTTATGCTATTTATTGTGTTTCCAGCGTGCAAATGTCTCGCATGATTTGAAATAATCCTTTATATCTGTTTGTAATGGTTTTCAATAATACCATTGGGCAACACACAAATTTGTTTTGAGATCTACAGGATGAGCAGCGATGGGCGAGTCATGGTCCTCGGATATGACTTGAGTTCGCAAGCGATCATTGTTTTGTACACAAAGCCGTGTAATCCTATTTTGTTTAGCGCAATAACAACAATTTTTCGTGTTCGACAAACATTAAACTCGCTTCCTTGTCGTTCCATACTTCCTTACGTCCAGCATCCCTTGCGTAGCCTTGTTGAATCATCTTAAGAACTACAGGTGACAACTCGACATATGACGCTGGTAATAAGGCGTAAATTAGAGTGGCCACAAAATCTTCCCAGGGACGAGTTGGCGCTGAAGGAGAATGTTGTAAACGTGATCAACGTTGTTGGCAATCAGAATCGATTCGCACCTATGAAAGTGTATATGACTGGCGATAGAGTCGTCGGGCCGGCGAGAGAGTGTTTCAGCGACGACAATTAAGCACCGTTAATGTGGTGTATAGTAAACGTATACTGAGCAAAAGTCTTGAGATACCGAGAGAGCTTGAGAGAGACTGAGGGGTGATGTAGCAGTCAGGAAAAGGCGCGGTTGTCAGTAGAAAAATTCAAACTGATGTCTTGTAAGGCAGACTTCAGCCTTACACTGATGAATAAAGCGGCGATAGCCGCCTACTAGGCCAAGATAACTTTGAAATCCCTATAGTGAGCTTGGTGTCGGCCACTTAGTGATGATTTCCGTCTTAATATTATCAACGGATAAGCCATGGCTGGTAATCGTCCGTCCGAAAACGTTGACGTCCGTGCGTGCAACCTTGTACTTTCGGATGGATGCATATAGTTTTTCTTGGCGTAAGACTGCAAAAAACGTAGCCATATGCCCCAAATCCTCGTCATAAGATATGGAAAAGATAAATATGTCAACCAAATAGACGACAAAAAGTTAGAACTTTATAAAAAGAACATGCATCAACCTCCACCAAATGCCAGGCATTCCAGCAAGACTTATAGGATCAACGCACCATTGATATGTCTCAATCAACGTACGAAATGCAGTGAGATTCTCGATATTTGAGTGAATGCGCATCTGGAGGTACCCTTGAGCTAAGTCATTGACTGTGAAATAGCTCATACCTTGCATCTTATCAAATAATTAATCGATGCAAGACAATGGTATTTTGGGTACAATCGACTGTGATTTGACATAGCAAAAGTCAATAACCCAACGTAACAGAATGTTTGAATTACCGGAACGAATCCATTCGGATCAAGAAACACCCTTTCCAGTGTGTGGGTCTTTTTGGGTATGCCAAAACTATTTGACACCCAGGGTGATCCAGAAAGCTCAATCCAGCCACGGGAAAGATTTTCATCGACGAACTTCTGTAAGGCCTTTTGTTCCACCTGTGAAAGACTGAATGGAGGAAGGCTAATTGATTGATCCCCATGCTTCATTGCAACCTTGAGCTTCACAGAACGATGCGGAGGTAGTGCATCTGGTTATTTTATCAGGAAAACACCTTGAAACGAATCGACCAATGACTGTAACTTGGTTTCTCGCGGCCCGTCCGAATTGGAATCTTGACAAACTTTGATACGATAAACTTGTTCATATTTTTATTGATTTAGGTTCCTTGAAAACTCAGCAGAGGAAATAATCACCAGTTTGAGCACTGCATCCGGTGTTATATCACAATTTTCGAATATAACATGATGCGTACACCAATTGATGACTGAGTCGTGGGCAGTAAACCAAGGTTCACCCAAAACTACATCATGGAAATTATTTATTGGTCACACGATGACAGAAAAGTCCTATAAGTATTATTCACCAAAGGCAATGCTTGGATACCTCTATTACATTTTTCTTGATGATATTGGTCCCGTCGAAACGAGTGACCTGTATGGTCACTTCCGAAATGACACGTTGAAGCAACCCTGGCTTAACTGCGATGCATGTGACACCCGAATCGACCATAATATGAGGGCTCAATGGTTAAAAGAACCCTGTTTGGCTATCAAGTCTTTATCAGTACAGGACGTGACATTATCTTCACTCATTGTAGTGATCACTTCATGTGACGTTGAGGCTACTGCTTCTCCTTCAAAAGATTCCTCTTCACGGATTCTTCTTCAGCGGATTTATCTTCAAGAGGTTAATACATTCTCGATTATAATGATATCAGATATTATTACCCGCTGGCGTGTGCTTGCTCTTGTAAAAATGTTAAATGTGATGCCCTACTTTTTTATGTATGCGCACTTAGGTTGGTTCGAACAACGTTGTTGACGTTCATCTCGAGATGAACTTTGAACTGGCCGAGCATTGTCGACTTCTATTGGCTCGGCCACAACTGGCTATTCTCTTTCCACATAATGTGCACTAGGACGAGGAGTTGTAGCGGCTTAATTATTGTAATTGTTTAAAAGGTCGAGTTCTAGATGGTTGGCAAAATGCAAAGTGAATGTATTTAGGTCCTTGGTTCGCAAACTCTTTTGCTACTCTGAGCCTACTGGATTCTTCAACTGCACGTTCGTAATCGCTATGTCGCGCGTTACAAATCGCACATCGCGCATTACTAATTGCCACATCGTGCATTACTAATCGTCTAAACATACCGTTCGGTTCCCACTCTCTGGCCGAGGCGTCTTCTCTTTAACACTCCCACTCGACTCGGCCGCGTTTGGTGGCTTGATCCCCAACTTGTTTGGGAGACCTTCAAACTGCACCGTGCTAATTGGCTTGGTCATCAAGTCGGCCTACATGTCCTTCGTCGAGCAGTATTGCAGTACCACTTGACCGTCTTCGACCTTCTCCCGCACCAAGTGATAGCGAATATCAATGTGCTTGGTACGCTTGTGGCACTCCGGGTTCTTGGCCAACGCTATAGATCCTTAATTGTCTTTATGAAGCTTGACCGCTTCGTTGAGTGACATCTCGCCAAGCTCGCACAAGAACGCCTTCAGCCAAATTTCTTCTTGAACAGCCTCAGTCAACGCCATGTATTCTGCTTCCGTTGACGAAAGTAAAACCGTGTGCTGCTTCTTGCTTCTCCAGCTGCGGCATCCGCCATTCATCATGAACGCGTAACCACTTGTGCTTCGTCGAGTGTCCACGTCGCCAGCCCAGTCCGCATCCGAATAGACTTCAAGTCCTACTTGGTCTTGGCTTGGAGTTCGATGCCATGTGGCTTCGTCCCTTGCACGTATCTGAAGACCCTCTTGAGCGCCTGTTAATGTGTTGGGCACGGATCCGAAGCAAACTGGCTGAGAACTCCCACTGCGGCAGCAAGATCCGGTCGGGTCCCAACTATCAGATACATGAGGCAGCCGACAGCATTGCGATACGGAACATGTGCCATAGTCGCTTCATGGTTTCATCCTCCTTCGCATATGCTCTTGGTCAACTTGAGTCCGGGATCTTGCGGTGTATCGACGGGGTTGCTGTTCTCCATGCCGAACTTCTCCAGTATGTCTGCGGAAAACTTGGTTTGACGAACGAAAGCATTGCAACTGACGAAATCTTGATCAATCTCCATGCCCAAATAGTACTTCAGTCGACCGAGGTCTGTCAACTCGAATCGCTCGCATAGCGCCTTCTTTGTCGTTTGGAGCATTTTGTCGTTGTTGCATGCGAGAACCAACTCTTTGACGTAAAGCGCCACAAAAATCATGTCTTCGCCGTCCCACTTGGCGTAGATACAGTGATCGGTCTTGCACTTCTTGAACCGCATCTCGAGCATGAACTTGTCAATGGTTTGATTCCACATGCGCGGGGACTGCTTCAAACCGTAGAGCAAGCGCTTGAGCTGACAGACATAGTCCGGCTTAACTTCGTCGATTTATCCGTCAGTCTGCACCATGTAAATGTCTTCGTCGAGAAGTACGTTAAGGAAAGCTGTCTTGACGTCCATTAAATTCATCTTCAGCTTGTATTCGGCCGCTAAACTGAGTAGGGTCCGAATCGACGTGAACTTGGACACCGGAGCAAACGTTTCTTCATAGTCGACACCATACTTCTGCGATAAAACCTTGGCCACAATTCGCGCCTTGAATCGCTCGATTTCGCCAGCTTGATTCTCTTTGGGCCAAAAGACCCATTGACAACCTATTTTCTTGTGACCTTGTGGAAGCGGCATTAATTCCCAAGTCTTGTTCTTGCGCAATGATGCCACTTCGGAGTCGCAGGCATCTTTCCGCTTGACCGCGTTGCTTGATTCCATCTTCGACTTGAACGTAGTCGGCAGTTCCCCACTGAATTAACAACGTACGCAGTTTCAAAATCTTGAGCCGTCGTGGACATCTCATCAAGCGATCGGTGAAGACTTTTTTTCTTGGCCCGGGGAATCTGCACTGCCTGTTCAAGCTACCGATTGCGTTGATCCCGCTTGCTGCCAGGCTCAAAGTTGACGTCAGGTGGGGCTTGAGGCTGTGAATTCTTGGTGCTGTCCCGCATGGAATCTTGATTGGACGCAGCGTCATCAGTGTCTTGGTCGGTCTCATCAGTTTGGGACGAAGTTTCATCGACCACCATTTCATCTTGAGCGACGACTGTGCTACTGCGCTTCCCGTGATCGAAGACGTCCTCCGTGAATCGAGAGTCACGACTTGTCATCACACGATGGTTCTCAATGTCTTCGAATCGGTACGCTTTTTCATGCTCGGAATAGCCAAGATATCGGCAGCGTACCGAGCGAGCATCAAATTTCGAGCGCTTTTGCTTGGGCACTTGGAAGTACGCATGGCAACCAAAAACCTTCAGGTTCGCAAACAGGGGTTTCTCGCCAGTCCAAACTTGGCACGGTGACATTTCAGGACCTACCGCACGTGATGGACATTGGTTGCAGAGAAATGCCGCAGTCATGACAGCTTTCCCCAATACGACTTAGGCAAAACAGCGTACTCCAGCATGCAGCGACCACATTCAACCAGTGTGCAGTTCATGCGCTCGGCAACTCCATTCAGCTGAGGAGTGTAAGGAGTCGTAAATTTCTGTATAAAGCCGCGTTATGAACAGAACTTGGCCATCAAACCAGAAATATATTCCCCGTTATTGTCATACCGAAGCGTTTTCACGCGCATGCTAGTCTGGTTTTCGGCCAGTGCAACGAAGTAGGCAAATTTGTCGGCTACCTCTGACTTTTTCTTTACCAGGTAGGTGACACAGTAATGCAATTTCTCGTCAATGAAAGTGACGAAGTAGCGCTTGCTACCGAATGTTGTGGTCTACATCGGACCACAGATGTCGCTGTGGATGACTTCGAGTACTTCCTTGGCACGATTTGGGAACACTTCATGAAGTTCGCCTGCGTCTGCTTAACGAGACACACAGCCATCACACAGTTCTCACTTGCGCACTGATGTCAGCTTGATACCAGTGCCAAAGTCTTTGGTGACGATGGTAGAAAGACCGTTGTAGCTAATGAGACCTAGTCGAAGGTTCCAGAGGTACGAAGTGGTGTTCCCATGACATCCCAACGGGTTAGTCACATTGGTTTCGTTTACCAAAAAAGGCTCCATGCACAACTTGAACGGTCCTTTGCCTTCGCGCGCACCAAGCTTCCAACGAAGGCCACTCACTTCAGCGAAGCACCCATATTGCTTGAACGTGACCGGTCCAACATCCTTGGTGAAACACCCACACAAAACAAATTGCGTGACAGCTTAGGAATGTACCACACTGATGTAAACAGGCCCCTTTTCACTCCTCGTGGCGCCTTCATTGACATGATGATGTCGCCCGTCCTAACCGCTTGAACCACACCGTCGTCTGCAAGGTGCACGTCCACAGGGTTGATTTTCTTGTAATTCTTCATGAACTCTTTCGAGAACGTCATGTGCTGCGTTGCACCCGAGTGAACCAGCCACACGCATCTTGATTTGGCAGAGTACTCGACCTCTCCAACCGAAAACAGATAGTTACCTTGGTCATCGTTGCTCTGCGCAAGGTTGGTACGCTGTGACCGCTGTCGCCCTGCGTTCTCCCGGATCCAAGCTGGACATTTGGCGATTCAATGTCCGTGCTTCCCACAGTAATGACAGGCGCCGCTTGTTCTCGCTGGCGCTTGTCGTCCAGTGTTCCGACCAGTGTCTTGGGTCAAAAACGCTTGATCTTGTCCGTTCGCCGCTCCTTCAACGCCTTGTCCCTTGCGCTTAAGATCTTCGTGCAGCAGCCGAGACGTGACGAACTCCCACGACAGCGAGTCGGCTCTTGACTTTAACGCCGTGATGAGGAATCCGTACGACTCGCTGAGACTTGCGAGGAGCGTAATCACCAGGTCGTCCTCGCTGACCGGAGCGCCCACTGCGTCGAGCTGCTCCGCCAGCGTCTTGATCTTGTTGATGTGTTCCAACACATCATCTCCTTCTTCCATCTTATACGTAAAGAAGCGTCGACGAAGAAAGAGCTGGTTTGCGAGGATCTTCTTCTTGAAATGTTCTTCCAGCCGCGACCATGCATCACTCGCTCCACTCGCCGACCGGACAAACGGCAGCTGCGAATCCTCCATCGCGAGATAGATGATTGACAGTGCCTTCCGGGACTTTTGCTTGGACATCGCCTGGTCCAGTTGCGTGACGCACTGCTCCATCTTGATCTCTCCACTCTCTACCTTTCAGAGGTCACACTCCTCCATCTCCATCTTGAACTTCCAAGTGTGAAAGTTTGTTCCATCGAACTTGTTAATGCGGTTGGGAGCGGAGGCGTCCATGGCGAGGGCGAAGTCGGTGTCGGAGTCAGGGAAGACGGGGCTTGGGCTCTTAACCTGTGTAAAAGGTCGAGTTCTTGATGGTCGGCAAAATGCAAAGTGAATGTATTTAGGTCCTTATTTCCCAAGCTCTTTTGCTACTCTAAGCCTACTGAATCCTTCAACTGCACATTCGTAATAGCTATGTCGCGCATTACAAATCGTGCAGTCGTGTATTAGTAATCGCATATCGCGCATTACTAGTCGTACAGTAGCGCATTACTAATTGCCACATCGTGCATTACTAATCGTCTAAACATACCGTTCGGTTCCCACTCTCTGGCCGAGGCGTCTTCTCATCAACAGTAATAACCTGAATGTACGCGTTCGAAATCAAGCGCAACAGTGATTGCTTCAGACAAGGTTGCACCACGTCGTTACTGAACTTCTTCTTGAGTTCTTTGTCTTAATCCTCGTCAGAGAAAGATAATTGGATCTACTTCAGCCATTTCTTTCACTAGCGAGATGTTTGGCCAAATTGCGCAATGAAGTTCATTAAATCCTTCCAATGGGTTTGTTTGAGGCAATGCAGTTCATCATACAGACGTTGTTGAAGATCTGCAGGAACGAATTCCTTCTCATCAGCGATAAAATTTTCATTTACTGAGTATATTTTGTCGTGCTGAAGTAAGATTCACTGTGCTGCTGGTCCTTGCAATAAGCTCCCCAGTACGGCCAGAATATGTGGTGCCATAATCTCACTTGTCCACATCGTTCCACGCGCAATAGAATATTGGTTAATTTGCGCGTAGAAAAGTCAAACTGATTCCTCTCTTATTCCGCTGTAAGTCGGCGTTTGCAATTCATCTACCTTAAGGCTTCCCACACCATACGACATAGCCAAGGTGGCAATGATCTCCTGCTGTCTTTGTAGCATCTGCATCATATGTTGCATTAGCTTGCTATTGGTAGGTTGTGCCATGATCAAAAGATAAGTAAGATTTACTTCTTTCGTTTATCTAAGTCCCTTAAGTTGTAGATCCTTGAGAATGGTGCGCTAGACTTCTTAAAGGAGCACGTCGAGTTGATGCAGCGGTTTCTATAAAGATTTACTATCGTTTAAGAGAATCGCCTTTTCCTTGATCTGCTTGGACAAGATCTTGGCGATGCTGCGCGTCTTCTTTACAGACGCCGGAGGGCCGTTAGCCGTTTATGTGGATATTTCGGTGCACTCAAACAGATAGGATTTGCTGCAGTCGAAAAGTACGTGAGACTCAGCTTTCCGTTTTGTCCATGGAACTCAGCGACTTACTTGTCCAAAATAGCTCAAAGCGTCTTATATTCAACCCTATCTCAGATGAATCAGCAGATTCACAGATTTAATCCGTACCCAACTTTGCACAAAATAAGTGACTCTATCTGCAAAACAGACGCTTATTTTATAGTGGATGTCTCGGCAACACACTAGAAACCTTTTAGGCAGCGCCTTCAAAGGGATGGAATGTCGTGAACTGCAATCGAAAACGCCCACTCAACGAACAGTATCTCCAACGAAGAAGCTCCGTGAACTTCGAGAGGAAATAACCACGCTACGAGCGGTATCTCCACCGAAGAAGCAGATTCAACCTACGCGATCAACCACTAGCGCGAGGAGAAACAGCAAGCCCAAAAGAAGAAGCGATGAGCCACCACAGAAGGCGGGTGGATAGCGAAGACAGGCGGTGGAGAGGTTTGGCGAAGAGTGGTGGGACGAACAAGTGCTACCACTTGTGAGGATAGATAGTAATTTGAAACATAATGTATTATGAGCATTATCTAACCATTAGCTTTGTTTGTGTAACTCACTTCTAATGGCATCGCCTATTCTACGTTCAAGACTAAAATTTATATAATCCCTACTGATTGCACCAACGATATACACCATTTTCAGTATTGCATAGTAAATATGAATATAAATAAAATGTTGGTTTTCAATCAAGACCAGACTGGTCATCAATCATTTCAAAATGAGTTGCCCTGACACAAACCCTAGTCTGATCTTGAACAGTTCCAGAGAGATTTGGCATGTTCTGATAGCACCTTGAAACCTATAATCATTCTCATGATGAAACTGGTCTATTGTTCGCTGATAATTAAGTCTGCATAGCGTGAACACATTCATCCTGAGTGCGATGCTCAAGTGAGAAATTAGGACGTTGGTCGATTGATGATGAGAGAGGAGCTTTCACCTACTGCTACATCATGTTCGTCATACCGTACATTCATGTAAGCAAAGATCATCTATGATGCGCGACCCCCCCTGTACTTGTTGGGCCTGCAGGGAGAACTGACCGTGGCTACCGACGGGGCTACTTCCTTTGTATGCCGCAGGTTATTGTAAGTCTTCTTCAGATTAGCGAAATAGTTTTCGACACGCGCGCTGGTCCTCTTATGCATGGTGTAAATAAATTCAGATTACCAATATCCTACAAAATTATATACTATTTCGTTCATTGACAGACGCATTTATTCACTTAGGCATACCCAACCAGAGATATGACTAAGACGGAGGAAAGAAATGGGTACATCTATGAAGGGCCTCTGAAGACGAAACTTAGAAGTTATTTTGACTTAAAATTATGCAGACAACCAAGCGTTGTCTGGCTTTCTCTCCTACGCACCCAATTTTTGGTGTCCCCCTCTCAATCAATACATGTAGCTAAGCCCTCCTCAAGCAAAGTAGGAGCACCGCTGCTGCAAAAATAGGGAATCTATAAAACCTCAGAAGCACTGCTCTCGAGGTTTAAGAGCTCCCTACTCTAATCGGGTATTGCAGGGAAGCATGAGAACTCTCTACTCTCTTGATAGTTATCCGCTGATCTGGCTGGCGTAGAAAAAATCTCCTGTGATCTGATATTAGTTTTTCTTTACTCACTAAAATATTTGCAAAGCTCAGTCAAACATTTACAAGAACTTAGGATATAGAAGAAGTCACTTCAAATTTAATAAAAGATGGTTCTTGCCCGTCCACAACTTGCCGCTTAAGAATCAGAAGCATCGTTCAATGATGTTAGTGAAATAGACATTACAATAGCCAAGCATCTATACCCACCGCATTCTAGCTATGAAAGAGCTACCAGCGACGGAAGTTAACTGGCCACCATTGTTCAGCATTCAGATTCTTCGATACCAGATTCTTGCTGCTGCGCACTCAGCACTATAACACTGAGCATCATGGCACCAGCAGCAACATCACAGCAATGCCCAAATACAGCTCTAATGGCTGTGCAGTCCTTAACGGAAACCATTGGAAAAAATTTGACATCAACAACGCGTCATTGTCTAAGGGGCACCAAGGGCGGCACACAGGTTTATTCGAATGATTTTAGGAGATGTGATTAAGACGAGCGAGGCGCACAAAATGAAAACTTTGCGAACGACCATATCACCAAGACTTTATAAGAAGTAATCGAGATATAAACCGGTCCAAGTCTGCTAATCTACTTAAGATAAAGAGTTAACGCTAAGATTAAGGAGGTAAAGACCAAAGTAGACGAGGAGCACAAAAAATCGGCAGGGACGTGCAACACCTTGCCGAGTAAAAGTTAACGAGATTCAGGGTTAAAATGCGCTTAGAGCAGAATAGTAATCAGCTCATACAGAAACAATTAGATGAAGAATACGATTGTATAAAAGTGCTTTTAACTTCATTCTGAAAGGGGCCTTTATTGGGTGTCAGCAAGGCGTCTCGAATTCGTATATTGGAATATGTTGCTTGTGAGATGCATCGCAATTTTTGCATTGCGATCATCGAAGAGAATATTTATTTTAATTAATAGGATAGGGGAGCAAGATCTGGGGATTGCCATTTGGTATCAGTATATCAATCCATACAACCGATGCAAGTTCTTTATATTCACGTGCCATGCGCTCATTCACTAAAAGCCTCACCCTTCGGGCTCGCAATAATGCTAAGTGCTCCATCACACTTGGTACGACGTGTGATGTAAGCCTCCGACCCGGGTCCATTTATCCGGGTCAAACACCGACCCGTGACCCAGACCAGCCTGGTCAAACACCGGGTCGACCGGGTCGGATCCCTACTGTGAGGTACACCAAGTGTTACTCACAGACACAATAGGTGACAGACTACATCGCACTAAGTGCGACGTGTAAGGTTCACCTGGCGTTATTTACATACACAAAAGGTCATAGACTAAATCACACTTAGTAGGACGTTTGTGGTACTCCTAGCGTTATTTTAAAGGGAAAATAAAAAGGCCCCATTTAATCACAAAAGTAAGTAAATGCCTCAGATAATTTGAAAATAAAAAATGCCACTTGTCCTTGTAAACTCACGTTACCGTGGTACACATAAAAATGCATATCTTTAGTCATATCTCAATTCCCATTGTACGGCTGTGCTCGACCCCCGCCCTGTAAGGGAAGCCGCGACGGGGGTTCTGCAGCGGGCGTGCTGCGCTCCCAGCCACCAGTTGTGGGCGCGGACGGCACAGAGAAGATGTACACGCATCTTTGTATCGCCGCCCGCGACCGTAAACGTAGACAACCAGTGGTGATGTCGTTATAATTGATGGAGTTTTTTCATATCGTTTTTAGTACTGTTGTTATTGTTTTTAATGTAATAATTATTACTATCGTTATTTTGTTTCAGTTGCTCATGTCGTTGTTACTGCTACCACTGCCGCTGTAGCCGTTGTTGCTGTAAGTTTTTATGATGTTCCTGTTACTTTTTTACTGCTGCTTGTGGTGCTGCTGCTGCTGATGTCATTGTTATTGTTGTTGTCGTTGCTGCTGTTGCTGTTGTTGGTACTGGTGTAGCTGTTAATTTTTGCTGCTGCTACTGATCCTTTGCCACTGCTGTTAGTGTTAGTGGTGTTAGTATTTTTTGTGGTGTTTTTGGTAGTACAGTGTTACTCTTATAGTTGGTTTAGTCGTGGGATAGGAATGCGCTTCCTGATCGTACGCTATAGTAACACAGAGCATATTTAACCATTAAATAGAATATCATGAATCCATTCTATCTGTTTGACTCTCATTTTACTAATATTTGAAGGCTTTACCAGTGCTGATGGCGACACTTCAGTTCTGTTGCAGGGATTAGTTGGTGCTGTTAATGATTTTAAACTTATGGACAGCATGCTGGACGTGGAGAGTTCAAGAGGTAAAGAAAGTCAGACGTGTTAGCACATTGCGTGTGAGTGGTGATTATAATAGGTTAAGTCCTTCATCAAAGCATCATGTCGGTATATGTGTACCACGTAAACTTCAGTATACAAGTACGTGGGGCATTTTTTTAGTTTCGTGATTAAATGGGGCATTTTTTTAGTTTCCCTATTTTAAAACTCCCAGACAGATAAGTACGATTTAAAAAGCTCAGCATCCACCTTGCGCACAATCACTACCCGCGGGCTCGCAATTAAAACTTCCTACCCCGTACTCATGAAAGGCTTACATCCAGCTACCTTATCGCTTCCCTATATGCAGCTTTCATTCCAGATTCTCACAGCCAAAGTCTTAGCTGACTATTTATTCATGGACGCCTACACGAAGTCTGCGTTGCTGCTCACTGGTTAGCGCTTACGACGGCGGACGACACAACTTCCTTCCCTCATCCAATTAGAATTAGGCTACACGCATAGACGACCGCGATCAAAACATCTAGACCGTGTGCTGTCGCTTCTCAATAGTTGGACACTGGATACACAACGATCAAGCAACAAGGACATCCGTAGAGCCATTAACTACCTGCTCTCTACCCTCGGACAGTGTATCTCATCAGGTGGGCAAGGTGAAAGGGGAAGACCTTTTTCCACTGCATGAGCCACGAAAGCAGCATAGCCTGCCAAAGAAAGGAGAGTAACAGACAAGATGCCCCGCGGTGTGAGGCATGTCGAAAGTGCACCGTACTAATTATAGCTCTGCTTTTTAAGCCGCCAACCCCTTCAGCTTTTCATTTAATCACAACGAACATGGACATATTGTGCTCCATACAATACTGGCAACACCAGTCATGTTAGTCTTTAGTATTTTATCGTTTTTAACTAATAAGGTGGATTCGAATGCTAGACCGCCTGCATTTAATTGGACCTTGACTTGTGCTAAGAGAGTGTATGACCGAGCGAAACTTGCGGCGGTGAGTGTCCCGTCAATACTGCGACATTAGCAGCGACGGGTGCTTATTGGCCACACTGGTGAAGAAATTACCCGTAACTTCCTGTACCCCGTATCCATGTTTACAGACTGTAAGATTCATGCTTGTTGTCAAGGCCATTGTCCTCATGACTATTAGAGCAGCTTAGGCTAGCAAGAAGACTCATTTTGATACACCTGGATCATGACAAAGGTATCGTGTGCGCGTATGTAAGAGGTCAGCAGGGGGCTCTACTCGATGAATGCACAGAAGTGGGGAAAATAGGTATGGAACGATATTTTTTAGTTTATAGCAAACAAGAAAGTACATGGGCTAAAAGACAGTGTCCTCTTTATCGATCATAACGACGGGGATACTTCGTTTGATAGATATCCCCATATTTTACGACTAAACGATATCCTAAATCGTCGTCCACGCCAGCCCTTCGTAGCAGGTCGAAGAACCTACTAGCATCAAGTTCAGAATTTGCGTTCACATATTTAATGACGAATTCATCAACATGAGCTGATTGCTGTTTATAACCATTTTGCAACCATACTGCTAATCCAGCCGGCATATGAGGCAGCGTAGTATAACCCTCAAGTAGATCAGCCTTCGCCTCCGCCCGGTCCACTAACGCCTTTTTTTCTTTTTGCGTCAGTTTTGTCACTTTCGCGGCCACCGGTTTTGCGGCGACCGGTTTCATGACAGATGAACTCCGGCCAGACAACCCCAAGCCCCTGAACCACGAAGTAAAACTCTCGAACTTCCTCTCTTCGTCGAGTTTGGGATTCCCCTTGACAGAACCCGGTTCTTCGCTGGTGCGAGCATCGACGGCAGCGCGCAGAAAGGCGTTCGAAGTCGTCGTCGCTGTTGTCCTGGTAACCGCATCGCCAAGTAGAAGGAGCGCGACTGCCGCGCTAAGTAGCAGCTTGCCAGGTGGGTGCATGTGAGCGGAAGAGACTGGACTGGAAGTGGACCCTTCGATGCAAATTGTGGAATGAAAGTAAACTGGTCTCACGGGTCCAAACACTTTGGTCCTTGACAAACGAACGTTTCGAGCCTGTTTACCAGCTGGTGCGAGAGGACGACGCGCCTTTTAAATTGCCATACCATCTCGAATATTTGACAGAATTGCACGACACGGCTCTCTATGGACAGTACATTAACCAGGCAAGGTCCTCGTACGGCCGAAGCTCAGTGTAGTCTGCAAAACTAAGACACCGGACCAGTCGCCCACTTTTCGACAGGTAAGACCCTGGTGTGCATTCTTTTTGAACAACCTTTAACCTGCCTCGGTGCGAACTAACACTTAAACGTGCTAAATGCTCGAGAGGAAGAGCATACTCATTACCTACAGCGTCCAGTTGTGACAGGCTGTTGTGTCAGATCTTGTCTCCTGCTGTGGCGTCGTGTGTTTGTCAAACTTATGTTTGTATAAACGTTCGTGGCGCCCGATAGCACGACCTTAAAGCAGATGTAAGCTTGCGATGCACACCGTCTGCCGGATGCACCACGAACATACCGAGCTTAAGATCGAATTGTGGCGCTAGCACTCTTACGTGCTGATGTAACAAACAGGACATTCGTGGATGGCAAAATATTGTTGGATAGGTTGGTGTCTTGCCATCGCGAAGTCACATTCCAGAATTTGTGCAGCGGCAGGCATCACAGCAAACTGCCACTCTTTTTATTCCGCAAATCTCTACGCATGCAGCACTTTCCTCTTTTGCTTGACTGGAAGTATCGATGTTGTGTCGCGACGTTGTTGTAAGGACGTAACAGCGAGCAGTAATGCGGCTACGTCGAGGCGCACGCGTATAGTCAGACACAGCATGTGGCCAGGAGGGACCGGAAGAGAAGTGGCGTTAAACGAAAGGAAACGAGGTAGAAGTTTGTACGCATGTAGAGGACAATTCCAGGGTCCATTTGCCCAGGATACAACGATGTCGACTTCTTTGCTCTGGTCGTAGGTCACAGACGGAATAACTATTTGTTTCCATCGTCAAAATTTTGTTTTGATTCTCCAAAGCTTTTTTCGCCTTGAACGTCCATCTGGTCGAGTTTAATTGAGCAATTGAACACTTCTGCCGACGATCGGAACAAGTCGATCGTCGGCAGAAGTGTTTAAATACTCTATACGGAATGAACTGTTCGTACATTGAAAAAAACAGTAGAGCCGCAGTTGGTTTAGTTGCGTGTGGTAAACCTACATCAAGTGACGTCTGAAGGAATGTTCGCACCCGGCATCAAAACCGCAACCACTTCATTGGTAGACATAGTACGTTCCGCGTGCGTGGTCTCAGCAGTACGGCACGTCATCTTTCTAATTTGCGCTTGCTCACATACGTCTACAGAGCAACAGAACATGATGGAGTAGTGGGATGAAAGCACCTGACTTATCTCACACCTCAAACGTTGTTTCAGATCCCGCTCAAGCTAAATTTGTACTAGCAATACAGACTCTGGTAGAATGTGCTCTATCCACGCAGATCATTTATACATCATGAACAGACTTTACTTGCACGGCTAGTTTCGCCATATGATATGTGTATGCATCATGCCCCTGAGCGAGTACACCCAGCTCATCAAAGGAGGAAGAAACCGGTGAAGTGATTGAGGATTTCGAAGAATGAATTATTTAGACCTCGTTCTACTCTTTGCCCTATTTAGAAGGCGGGCGACGAGACTGTACCGAACAAGCTGTTTGCAAAAAGACATGTCTGGCGACGCTTGAGCTGCGTTCACAGCTAGAGTGTGAAGGATTAGCTACAAAACACGTGACAGTACCATTGATTGAAGCGAAAGCCTCGCTAGGCTGCAGACATTCACGTGACCAGCTGGAAATTTCAGCCCCGCGTGCTTCTTTCTGGCGCAAAGGTCATTCAATAACTGATTGCTTCAACCATTCAGCTCCACCGCCTTCGTCCATGCGTTGAGCGCTCGCAGTCACCCGCTCAACGATGCAACACTAAACGGTAGATAAAGAGTCCGATAGAAAGTCAACATCTTCACGAAGCACACACATTTTTTGAGCGGAAGAATTGCACACATGATACTTCATGGCCGCCGTGTGACTCGCGGGTGAAAGTTAAGCTCCGATCAATGATGCGGCTATGTTTTGAGGTTACAATAGTTGTGGCCCGCATTCTTGACTGGGGTTAGTCGCTTCTGCGTCCCGACCCCACTATCTAAGCGGTGTCTCGATCTACCTGGACTACGGACACCAACGGATGGAATTCTGTCCATGATCGTGCGAGATGATAAAAATAGTGATGTAGCGCTTTTGTGGTCGCCCAGAGTAAATTCTTTCCGGTCAGCAGGGGCTCTGAAAGCAGCCTGTTGATTCTATCGACTCATAGGCTTCAAATACCGCGTCCAATCGCGCTGCACTCTTCTTTACGTAACATTTGCATGAACCTGCGAGCTCTACAAGCTCTAGAACTACGCAAGGAGACATAATCTAGCATGTGCAGAGACTATTCGAGTCATGTCAACTTCATATGTAACGAATTGCCTGTTACATACAATAATCACAAAATTGGTTAATCAGAATACCATCTTAAAGGCTGATAATATTCTCAAATATTACCTTAATCGGTAGTATTCAAAAGCATCTGCTTATTGGCTGATATAGGCCATTATATCAGTCCAATCAGTGATGGACGCACGCAATGGGTGGCTAGCAGAAAAGCGCTAACGTACAAATTAGTACTTAGCTATAGTTGAAGTAGTCAAGCAGACAGGGTTATTAAGAGACTCTAATTATACAAAACACAGTTCTACTTTTCCCTTTTACTAAGTCTCTGACTTAGTAAACATACCTGCTTCTGCACGTACGTGTACGTGATGTGTCGAAGCACTACTTGAACTGTGTCAGAGCAAGTTACTGAAACCATTATCGGTTTAGGTACAGGGTGCCCCGTCACACCTGGTATCACTTTTTAGTCCGTCAACGACTATGGCCTGAACAGCCAACATGAACATTTTGGATGCTGCTGATGATGACCAAATCTTCCACGCCATGCGTGGAGACTACACCAGTTGAGTGACATCGAATGGAGTGCGGTTGAACGAATGGATTCAAGCTTTGGTCCCCAGCAATAGGCTCCATGTTGGACTCTCTCAACAGAGACGATCAACATGCCACTATCGTCAAATCATTCTAGATGAACTTGACGTAAAAAATGAAAAAGAAGGATTTCTTTACCAACAGGGCTCTTCAGGCATAATGCTGAGAGATACGGTGCTCAACAGTCTGACCTACTGAGACAACAGCATTTCAACGCCGCTGTCACTGGGACGACGCCAACGCGTCGATCCGATCGTTTGAATATTGACATCTACAAGTACAGATGAGTCGAGAAGGACTACCTGTTGGGATTGCTCGTCGAGTTGGACGATGTCATAATGGATCCTCACATCTGAGATGAGCATTGGCAAGTTGCATTTGACCAATCGATTCTGACAGGACGTGTCAAAACTTGGGCTTTAGGGCTTAAGCTGCACGATCCGTCTGTCTTTGGGTCGTTGATATTTGTCATGAATCGGCTCAGACGAACCTTGATCCGCCGCAAGATGAGTTCAGGGCTCGATTCGAGCTCTTGAAACTAAAGCAGGGCTAGTGTGAGTGCACGCTTACGTCCAGCATATACGATTCTTCGAGAGTAGAATTACGGCCAACATGGTCCACGAACGCACGTTAATTACGGTACCATGCATGATCTTGCTGATGGTCTCGGTATAACCCACCTTTTTCGTCTGTAATTCGATACGCTGGTAGAAGCTATCTCGGTGTCAGAACAGGAAGACTTTATCTCAAAACAAGCTCATGCTATTACGGGGTCTTATCATCACCAAAAATGTCAAGAGGTCGGAGGTCTAGAATTCATGGACCTCAGTTCCAGGGAGAGTGATAGATCTCGCGCTTCAGGCTCCAATAGATTGTAGAAGTACAATCACTGTCAAGAGACAGGTCATTACGCTTACGAGTGTAGCGCCCCAAAAGTAGTACCACGTAATACAGTGCGAATCGACCGTCAATTGGCCAAGAAGCGCCAAAGACGTGGATCCGGCGCTGCTGCAAAATTGCAACAGCGAGGCGGATCGTCAAGAATCGACCGGGGGCAGTAGGGTCGGAGCACCCTGCTGATCCAGTGAAGCTAAGAGAATTCTCAGGTCTCTTGACGCAAATTGTTCTATATACGCATTCACAGTGTGTTACTAAGATTGGTTATAAGAAATCCCTCATCACCTTGAAGGTTTGAAGTGACAAAAGATATGTCACTTCGAGCCTTGTTGGCTGGGGGCATCGAACAGCTCTATTTGACTCCAGTAGATAGAGTATCGTAGACTCAAGTTCGTTGAGAGAGATATCATTCCAACGATGATGAAGTTGCGGCTTGCAACAGTCGCGTCCATAACAGTAAAGAAACATGTAGTAAGAATACGTTACACGTTAAATCGCATTCACTACGATGACGACTTCATTGTACTAGAATTGTATGATAAGTATGATGCCATCCTTGATTTAACATGGCTCGGAGAATATGATCCATGTATTGGATGGCATCATCAATCCGTTTTGCAACGTGCCACATTTCATCAGATGGCAATCTGGTGAACGTATTGGAGCGTTCACAACCGTATGAATGCTCTACTAGTGAGTGCGATGGCCTCACTTGTGGATCGGTCGTTAGTACGACTGCACAAGAACTCAGTGCAACAACCAATAACACTGTTTCGAAATCCACCGGCGACTATGCGCAATCACATGTAGTGCCGAATATCTACCACTTGAATAAGTTGAGTGGGATGCACGCATATCGTTCAGCATCCAAGAATAAAAAAAATTGGTTGCCCATAAGAAGATTTTGGATAGTAATAGCTCTACTGACCAGAGGAACTAGCTTTGGTAGCACAACTTCAGATAGAAGACGTTGAGGAAATAAGTCCCCAATTAATTGAGGAAGAAATTCTATAGAAGATTAGTGCTAAGGGAATACGTACCCAGCAAACTGCGGAGATAAGTTTCCGGGATATAACCGAGACATTGAATGTCCTAGTAATAACGGATCAAGTGTAGGTAGAAGCTTATATACTTGATCTGATTGCGCCTCCGAATTTAACTTTGGAGATTATTCAATTGCACACGCAAAAACCGAAACGGTACCTGCGCGATCGGCGTAGTGGATAGTCAAGAAGATCTGCGCAATCGTATCAGAAGACGAGCACGTCACCGATATTCTGTTCGTCAGTAGTGTTTGGAGATAATGGACGGGATACCAGCAGCTCATTTATAGACGAGTGTCCTCGATGATAATACTTGGATTAAACGACACACGTCTCAATCTTGGGAGTTGCCTCAGTCAAATCCCTTGTACAAGATTTCAATTAAACTCAGGTATGTATTCCCTAAATCCTTGCCATGCGAGCTGCCTTAGGATAAAGGCACTCAACATGAGATCGATCTCAAACCAAGCTATAAGTACTACGTAATGAAGCCGTTTTCACTGCTTCGTAAACAAGTAATAGCGATCGAAAAATACTTCACCGATAGCCTACCAGCGGGCCGTGTGGGGGATTCAATCTCCCCACATTGTTCTCTAACATTATATGTGCGAAAGGCCACAGGGATATGTAGGCTAGTGCACACATTTCAAAAACTAAATACTGCAGAGGTACCGGCTTAGAATCCGGTACATAAAAAAGAACTTCGTTATAGATATGGGATGGCTAAGATCACCATCTTTTCTTCCATGTATCTGATAAATGAATTCTGTCAGATCCTTATGCGTAAACGGGATGTCCCGTATAAATCATTTTTTAGCAACCTATGTGGAATGATCTGGAAATGGATAGTTATGCCAAAAGGATAAGGTAACGCCCTTGTCACGTTCAACAGATGTGTTACAAATATGTTGAGACCGACACGAGGTTTCACACCAGGTTATTTCGACGATGTGTTCGTTCATAGCCGAGCTTTGAATGAAAAAAAAAGATGGACGTAGAAGCCCATCGAATCCATATCAGAAAAATTCTTACACTTACGCGTAAGCACAAGTTGTATACCAACCTCAAGAGTTATATATATTCGCAGCACGCATTATGCCACTTATTGGGTGCGTCATCGGAAGATACGACGCACGCCTCGATCAGGAAAATTAAGGTGATCACCGACTGGCACTAGCCAGTGCCAGTCGATGTAAAAGTACTTAGGAAGTTTCTTGGGCTAGCGGCGCACTTGCACAGGTACTCGCGAGACTACGCCGAGATGAACGATCATCTGTATCGTTTGTCGAAAGAGAACGAGAAATGGTCATGAAACGCCGACTGTCTGCGTTCTCGTGACGGTATGAAGCGTAGCTTGTTGCAATCGCCCATAATGGTGATAAAAGATTTGAAAAGAACATTCCATATGGTCTGTGGCGCAATCAATGATGTGATCGGCTGTGCGCTGATGCAGTGCGACAGTGATGGCTCTGAGCCCATCGTCTGTTGTCAGTATAGTCAACTGCAACCAGCCGAACGCAACTACCCAGTGCATTAAAAGAAACCAATTGCCATAAATATGATCTGGATAAGTTTAGAGTTAATCTATTTGGATATAAACCCTTCATCGCGTCTACAGACCATGCGTCATTACGCACGGCCGTAACCATTCCACACCTATCGCAAAGAGTGGCGAGGTGATTGTTGATTTTCGAGGAGCATAATTTCTCCATGATAAAAAGGACACAAATCTTGATAAAGTGGATCAAATATAAGCCAGGACGATTATTGTCGTCGCTGATGCGTTATTGCGTTGACCCGATTTCGAGCCGACCGCGCAACCCAGTAGTGAAATCGTTACTATTCCGGTAATGAAATCAAGTATTCCGTCATCAAAATTAATTGACGACATGCGAAAGGCGTAAGCAAAGATACAAAGCTTATGCATTTAATGGATCACCTTGTAAATTCATTGCACGAGACCCTAAAAGTGTTGTCAGCAATGTCTCGATCATCTGCAGATTGATACACAATACTTAACGAGCTGTCATATTACATAGCCGTTAACGGCGACACACCATTTGTCATCGTACCCGCTCGCAATGACCTGTGCCTGTGAATCATGTACATGTGTATCGACGCGCAAATATGAGAGCATCGAGGTCTTGAGAAACCGATCTCACGCTTAGCTGTAGCTTTTACAGGTTACGTCAGTATCAGATTCTGCGTAAGTACATTCGTGCTTGCGAAGTATGTCAAAGAGTGAAGGCTGTCCTTCACTTTGTGCTTCACTACAACCTATCTCGATTCCGACAGAGTGCTTGGAGTCAGTCTCAATGGACTTCGTCTTTGTGTTTCCTGAAGACAACCACTAGAATAATGGTATCCTTTTGTTCGTCGAACGGTTCAGCACGATGGTACATCTTGTTGCCGCACCATCGTCGATCGCAGAGGAAGGCTGTGCCCATGTCTTCATTCGACTTCACGGACTGCAGCGATCATTATTGACCAATACCCCTGCTTTACAGCGGATTTCTGGTGTCCCTTGTTCCGTCGCTTGACACACGTTCGACCATGTCAACTTCTGACCATCCAGAGCCTGATCGTCAGACGAAGCGCGTCAACCGTGTCCTCGAAGAAATAATTCAAGGATACGTCCACTCGCTCTCCGATTGGAATGACTTCTTGCCTATGGCAGAATTTGCTATCAGCAATTATTTTCATTCCTCAAGATTGCATAGAATGTTCTACGTGAATGGATTATACCATCCACGTACCTCCACCCTTTTGGAGAGTGCTGGTTGTCCATTTAATCTATCGGGATTAGTCATAAATATATGGTGATTCCTGTCAGCGGAATGATTGAGGTTGTTGCAGTTGTAATACGTTTAAAGTAAACCTTAGGTGAGGAGAAATACTAAATATTGACGGTGGCCTCAGGACCAGCGCAGATAGAAGAATCGTTGTTAAAGAATCTCAGCAATTGGTAAACAATCTTTAGCCTCGGAACTCCATTCCGTTCTTGGTTGGTGGCAGACATGATACCGTGATCTGTAAACTATGGCTTGGTGTTACACGCCGGTAGAATGGGTGACAAACGCTGGAGTACGAAGTGAAAACAAATTAAAAGGAAGAATATAATACAGAGTATTACTGATCAGTGGGAAATAAATCACCATATCCTGCGCCTACGAAGTCCTTAATCTACTTAGGAGCAAAAAAAGAAGGAAATCTCACGAAACCTACATAGATCGCGTCACGATCTGACATAGATGTAATACCGTAGATAGTTCTATACATAGTTTAGTAAATAGTGTTCAAGAGGGGATGAGATGGTTATCACGAGTGAAAGTCGGAGCTTTGATAAAATTACCATTTTTGATCAAATCGATAAAAGAAGTACAAGATTTCGATCAAAGCAGAAAAATACGATAGATAGATCGTAAATTGAAAACGTGTGATCCATATAGATAAAGATGTACCGATAGACTAACTTCAAATGACCACAACCGAGAACATAGATATGCTGACAGAATAACATGGCTATGAGACGTTGTAAACATCATTATGTTATTTGTTTTGCGAAGGTGAGAATTGTATGCTGAAGATTTTGATCAGCACATCGCTGTTTTACCCGAAGTGTTTACGCTGAAAAGCGAAGTCACTATCGAGAATATCCAAGTGGGCGGTCCAAAGGTAAACCTGACCGACGGTCAAGAAATCTACAACACTAATTGTTACAATCTTCGCTTGCTTATTGAAAAAAAGAAAGGATTACATACCGCAGCGCGCGGAGAAATATGAGGCATCGATGTAGGAGAAGCAAGACTGATCGCTCTACTAGTGAGACTAGTCGCAATAAATATCGAAAAATAATTAGCTGACTTGATATAATGGTGTAATTGGCCAGGATTATCCAAATCTTGACATCACCCTGGACCTTGCCGGTAGTGGGAATTATAAAGAAAACGGTAAAGAAATGCGATTATGCATCATCCACCGACGGGCAAATGAACTGACAAGATTGATGGTACAATCTTTGCCGCTAAATAGCAAGTCTTGACGAAACACAAATAAGGTGAGGTGGTATTGTTTCCTCGATAAGGCTAGCAATATTGAAAAAGACTTGGACAGAGCGAGCAAATATGATCTCTGCATTTATCACGACGCCAGGTGTATTGGAATGGTTACGAATGCCTCTATGACTGAAATGCCTCGAACTCACCAGCGTTTCATTGACAATGCTTTGTGTGGATACCTTATTATCGGTACCAATCCTCATACGCGGATTGCAATCTTCCATTTCAAACTACATAATAAAAACTCACATTACAGCAGTTGACACTGAACCAACTAAGCTCGAGCCGTTCTACGTCTGAATCTGCCAAAAACTCCCTTCTACAGCTAACTATCACCGTAGTCTACGGTCAGCTTTGCACCCGTTACTACGTGACAATAGTGTCGGCCAAATGGACTGACAAACTCCGTCGTTAGTCGGTTACAGTTCGACATTCATGTCGCCCCATGTCGACGTACGTACACTGCGCTGCGAAGGAACTGCAGCTACAAGCAAGAAAAAAGGAGGATTGCGATCCGCTCACATGAACCATGTCCTACCACCCACTTAAGCGACTAGTATGCTTCGCAAGCTTTGATGTTGCATGTCGCGCATTATATTTGTTCGCCGCACTGGCATGCCTAGCACTACTATGTACCACGTTCCGTTCAGTCGCGTCAGCGCTACCAGATGTGACTGCGGCACAAACGGTCGAGCAGCTGCTTTCCACGATCGTGCGGGGCCGTCGCATACTATGTCAAGAGCTCTATGTTCTTGCTGTCTGTTGACACTTCACACGTCATGTCGCATTTGCCACGGGCTGCTTATGTTCTGTCGACTAGTCTGTCGCTGGATGTATACATCTTCAACAGTGGCGCTGTATAGAAAGGAAAATACACAAAGGTATGTATACAAACTGTCGCTCGCTGCAGGTAGATAATCGTTGGGGTATGCTGATTACAATTACAATTCGCTTTTACAGCGCAAATACGCTACCGATGACTCAAATGGCGAGCACAAAAATCCCACTGTAGCTTTTGTCTTCCTCCGATAGCCCTACCCGCGTCACATTTGACCAAAAAAGAGACTAAATCTATGAGTGCAGACGACCAAGAAGGCATGCGTTGCACCAAAAGCTTGGCCATCTGGGCCTCGCATCTATTTGCGTCTATTTTTTACTGTTATCGCTCAAATGCTGATAAAAACGCTGGTAGGCATTCGGGACCCTAGCCCCCGCCATGTGGTGACTGACTGTATTTTTTCTTTCGTGGCATAGTAAACTCAAGTACTGGCCGTTGCGTCTGCTTTCGGCCTCAGCACTCACTCGCTCGCTCACGCGGCCCCCTTACCGTCACCCCCTGGCCCATAGACGTGGCCGTGACCCCACTTTTGCGTTGGGTGCATTTGGGTCGTTGCGTTTTCGTTTAATTAGACAACGACCGACCGACACTAGAGAACGAGGAGAGTCACCACTGTTGCAGCAGCAGCAAGAGATAGATAAAGATAGAGAGGGGGTAGGAGGAGCGACGATAAGGGTACGGGTGTCTGTCCTTTATACGCTAAAATTAACCAAACTAACCAACCAATCAAGCCGCAATGCCGCAGGTAAGTGCAGTCTCTTCGTTTCCTTTCTTTTCCGTCGGAAAGGAAAAAGCAATTTGTCGCACAGAAAGGGTAACTAACACGTTCCATCGTTCACAGAGTCTCGTGTTTGCCGAACAAGCGCCTACTTACGTATACCAGAACGTGAGTTTCCGCGCCACGGTCAAACTCGTCGATGACGACCAGCATCCGGGCAAACTCACGGGGTACGTTTACACAGTAACCTTTTTTTTAAGGTCCAGCTGAACCTGCGTCGTAAAAATAACGTACTGGTATTCTTTTACCTCGGTTTTCCTTGACTGGTGTGATGAAAAACCTCAAATCCACCACAAACGGTGAGCTTCATCCATTTCTATTACTTTTTTCTAACCATCCTTGCTCCGTGTATCTACCTACCTAGCGTCCGCAAGAACTTGCAAGTGATTCTACGATTCCACGACACGTACGACGTCGTGGACGACCGCGATGCAGCGCTGTACGTCACGTCAAAAGCGCACATTGACCCCAGTACAGGCCTCGCTGTGCTCAGCATGCGGTTACGCTCGTTTACTGCCACTTGTGACGGTCGTCACTTTTGTCTCGAGGTTGGAAGTACCGATTCGGCACCAATAGAGTCGGTCTACTCCGCGCCAGTGATTGTCGTGAAGGAGAAGCTCCAAGTGACGGCGCAGCCTCCAGACGTGTGGTTCAAGGACGAAGGAGGACGGGAGAAGTGCATGCTCGTGGCTTTAACGCTCTTGCCTGCTCCCGGTGCAACGTTAGAAGACCGTGTGGTGCCGCTGGACGTCCGGCTCTTGTACGAGAGCGGGAATTTGGTGGCAAATCAAGGGATTTTACGGCTGTTTCCCGATATGCGGCCCAATATGACGCGGGGCCACGTCTCGATCTCGTTCCGGATTGATGACGTGTCGAAGAACCATCAGGGGCAGTCGTTTCTGCTGGAAATTGGCCCCGAGCGACAGGACAGTAGCTCGATGTTTCAGGATATTGCACCGACGCGGACAGCTGTGATTGCTGTGCGGTCGAAGCGGAACAAGCGGAAACTGAGTGCACAAGCAGCAGCGCTTTCGAGAGTGTATGGCTCGAGAGCGTCACCGAGAAGCGTCGCGGGCTCGACGCCGTCGTGTACTTCAGCTTTGTATCGTGGAAGTGGGACAGCAGGGTACGAGATGAATGGAGGCAGCGGGATTGTAGAGACGCACCCGCAACGGGCTCGCAAGTATGTGGCCACAGGCAGCGTGGCCATGGCGTGTGGCATGGTGCACCATCCGTTGCCGCAATCCGCGGCGGCCTTGTCCTGGAGCAGCCACTTGATGCAGCATCCTCCGGCGAGCGCAGGATCTCTCATGCAGCCGTCGTCGTTGCAACATCAGCAAAATACGCCTGTACACACGCCGGGGTCTGGTCCAGACGCCAGTCCAGGAGCTGTAGAGTGGTCGCTTGGTGGCTTTGAGATGTATCCAGATGGATCGATGAATACTGCACGGCCAATCTACCGTTGCCTACATTGCCGGCGACTTAATGATATCGACATGTTAGCAGCAGGTCCTGCTCTTTCGCACAATCCGCAGTGCGTGTTTGCGCCTGGTGGTGGGAACAATGGCAACGTGATGTATCGCTCTGAACTGGAACGAACACTTGTGGATCAGCAGCACCCGATGCAGCAGCGTGGGTACGCAGCTTACCAGCACTTGGGCGACCAGAGTATGCGTTCGAGTGCTGCGCCTTCGACTTCTAGTATCAAGACTAGCTCTTACGGGAACAGTGTTGCAGCCGATACGACGTCGCTTGACATGGAACAGAATATAGTTAATATTACGTCCAAGCCAGGGGACGCATCACCAAAAACGCTAGCAGCTTATGCAACAGTATCCACGCAGCGACCGTCTATGACGATCTCTCCGTACATGAACAAAGTGGTGACCGATGGAATTGTGCCCGGGGACAATCGGCATGACGACGGACATACGCCGGTGAGCGGTAATTTATTCGAGAGCAATGCCTTCCACAACCAAATGGAAATGATAGGCAACAGCTCAGACAAGCTGTTTTTGAACAAGGATATCGCAACCGAGGTGGGTTCGGTCCCCAGTCGGCGACAAGAAACCACAAGTTCGTCTTTTGCAGGTGTGATCGGCACATCTGCTTTTAACGAAATGACTAGTATGGGTATCAACTTGGACCAGTACGATAAGGGCGAGTCCCATGTACTTGGTGGGTTTGCTCATCTCGGCGAAAATGGTGATACGGAGGCTTTGTGCGGCGAAGACCAAGTGTTTTACATTTTGGCTCGGATGTACACAAACGCACACGAGCAGAAGCTCGGATTACCTGCCTTCGACCGGTTCCAGCGGATGGTACGTCAAGTTGTACAAGATGTATGAAAATTGACTGTGATGCTTACTGTCTTTATCGTATCTCGTTTGCTTCATTCAGCTTGGACTATACAGCGAAGCAAACGATGATGTTCAAACTCAGGTGGTTTTTCACCCGTTGCGAGACGTCTGCTTGTCTGATGAAGAGCGTGAGGAGATAACGTCTCAGTTCGTGGACGAGCTGGGCTGCGACTCACAGGCAGTGCATTCGCTGCCCAAGTACCAACACAATGTAATTATGCTACGGGAGGACGCCCTCATGTTTTACTGGAGTCAGT
>JH597984.1:170918-199123 GCA_000173235.2 Hyaloperonospora arabidopsidis Emoy2
AGAACAGGCGACACCCCTTGATGTCAAGAATTTTTTCGAACAGCTCCAAAAGCAGGAAGTTGCTAAGAAACCAGTCGGTACCGTGCACTCTCGTGGTCTCCCGCCCCCACTATCGGCCACAGCGATGTCCAAGTCGGACAAATGGGAGTGCAACAAAGCTACGTGTGGCCACACGAATTCGAAGCACGCCCCTGCATGTACTAAGTGCGGTGCTATGAAGCGTATGACCGAGTGGCGATAGGATAGGATAAAGTCGAACCAAACATCATCAAGTCGCGTAATAGAACAGCTCTTTTGTAATTTTGGCAACAATGTGGCGACCTCATTTCGCCACTCGTAATATTGGGGTCTTGACTGAGTTGTTGCGCAATGGTATATATATGGCTGATTGACTCCAACAGTCGTCGAAAGCACACCTCTTTTTTTGGGCACCAGTTGTCCCTTTGTTTACGTTCCAAAAAAGTGCAAGACAAAAAAAGCTCGACCACTCGACAGCTTCTGGAACAATCCCGTCGAAAGTTAGGCCATTGAAAATTTTAGCTCAAGAAAAAAAGGACCCAACACGAGCAATAAAACAACACGACAGCGAAAAAACCTCAGTACCGTCGTCGTCCTGTCCGGAATATCCATTCTCAAGTATCCCCTCTCTCTCTTTTCGTACTTAATCGATCACCAGAACACGGCCTCCGTTCATTTAATCCCATAAGAAAAATCTGGTTTTGGCCAACTATCCACCCGTCTGTCTATCTGTCTAAATTTCGGCCTTTGATGCGATCGCAGTCGTCGTCGTCGTCATCGTCGTTGTCAATCGTCATCTAGACACCCACCAGATTAAGGCCGTGTACGCCCATAGAACAAGAAAGAGCAGCAAGTGAGCGAGTGCCCAACAGCAAGAACAGAAAACAGAAAACAGGTCCACCACCCACCCCACAAGCGCAACAACCGTCAATATCCTCCTCCTCATCAGCCCCCAGAATAATGACGGACAGCGAGATCTTGCGCACGGGCGTGTTGTTCAAAAAGGGGTCGGGCTCTGGTCCCTTTGGTCGCAAGAACTGGAAGCCGCGGTACTTTGTGCTCACGACGTCTCGTCTCCAGTACTTTACGTTCGAAGACGGCGAATTAAAGGGCGAATTAAGTCTCCAGGGCTGCGACGAGGGCGTGTTGGAGGTTATGCCTGCAGACAGTATGAAAACTGGCAGCAGTGCGTCCACCATCTGGCGCGTGGCAATTAATGCGCCCGAGCGTCGTCTGCTCGTTGCAGCTGGCACGGAAATGGAGATGAATGATTGGGTGGATAAGCTCGTGCTGGCGTTTCGTCTGAACGCAGGGCAGCCGATTCTCCAGCGCGCGTCGATGCCGGCGTCGTCATCCTCGTCCTGTCTCTTGACCACCATGCCCCACAATAATGGTACCAATGGTCCTGCCACTTCGTATTGCAATACTACCACAAGCAATAGTAGTGCGATGAATTGCAATCCATCGATCCGGGATTTTCAAAACTTTTCTGTACCAAGGCGAGGGATGGGTCAACGACACAGTACGGGAATGGATACGCGCTCGATGACGGGGCAAGATGAGACAGAGTATTACTCTGGAGGAGGAGGGAGGTTGTCAATGGCAGAGAGTCGACGAAAGACAACGACGATGATGACGAAGCAGCAACAAGAGCAAGAGCAGAAAGGGCAGCCAGACGAGTTGCCGGTTCAATTACTACCACAAGAAGAAGAAGAAGAAAAAAAAGAACAAGAACAGCAATGGCCGATTCCAAAAATAGCCGACTCAGACTCAGATTCCGTCTCAGACTCAGACGGCATAGCCGCAGCTCAAGATGCTGCAATGCGTCGACAGCTGGCTTTGCAGCAGGAAGAAGCGGTTCATGCTGCCGCGCTCGTTGCCGCTGCGGCAGAAGAGTTGCAGTGTCAAGAAGAACGCAAGAAAGTGGCGGTTCTGGACCAGCACCTGATCCCGAGCAAGCGACTGGATACAGAGGTGATGAGCGAGCAGGAGCTTGAGTTGCAGCAGGGAGAAGAGGACGTTCTGGAGCAGCAGCGACGTCGGAAACGCGAGAAACACGCGCAGCGACGTGCGGAGCATGAAAAGGCCGTCAAGTTGAAGCTGAAGCTCCAGCAGGAACAGGAGCAGAAGGACAGTTGGTTGGGGGAGAGAGATGAGCAGGATCAGAATCAGGAAGGGGACGGCTCGGTGCTGTCGAGTGCTAATAGCAGTGATCAGTATGGTGAAGAAGCTGTGGCTGTGGCTGTGGCTGGTGCTGTGCCGCGCTCGTCACTGGTTGGTGACGTGAAGCGTCAGATGATCCAGAAGCAGCAGGCAGAGCATCAACGACGTCGGGAAGCGGCGCTCAGGCAGGCAGCTCTGGAGCAGCAACGGGTCAAGATGGAGCAAATGAGTGTTGTAGATGGGAATGAGGGGGAGGTGGTGGTTGCACGTGAGGTGGAAGCGGCACCCCGTGAGATTGAAGTGGTGCGACGAGTGCCGGTGAAGAAGCAGGAGGTGCCCGTGGCTGCGCCGATGGAGAGTTTTGAGTTTTAAAGGAGCAACGAGATGGACGCACAGAGAACGTTTTCGTGTTTGGGTGTCTGTCTGCTTGGAGGCTTGCGGAGAAGCAATATCATAAGATGCAGGACAAGGAGGTGGAAGGCTGAGTGAGGTTGATAAGACAAGATCGAACGAATACCTACTTGGGAGATTAAGTGACATGTGGTTGTTTTTTGCTTACTGTTTGTGCTTGAATTTGCTAGTTGACTACGATAAGTGATACGTTAAACAGAGGACTTGATGGAGGCAAATAGTAAAGCTGTTGTACAGGCTAAGTAGTATTTTGTATTGTGGTGGACTATTTGGCTATTTTGTTTGTGGACGTAAAAGTGTTCATGCAAAGAGAGACAAGTGAGTGATGAGAGCTATACATATGAACATACCTTGCGTTCTATCTGTAGATTGATGAAGACCTAGTGTGCTTTGTTTATTTACGAGATTGCTGAGTTTAAAGCGCGACCTAATTTTTTGTAACTTAATCGGTTTTGTCTACAACCGCGTGTGATGCCAATTACGCAACCGCAAAGATTACATTGGAACGCATTTAATTGCAGTACGTAGCTACTTCCGAATGTCGAAAGTCTTTCTTGTGCATCAAGTCTCGCATCTTTGTAACGTGTTTTACTAGAAACAAGTGTGTGTATCAGGGGCCGAGTGGGTAAGGCTCTTACAGCACTGTTGCTCGATATAGTTCAGCAATATATAATCGCATGAAATGGTCAAAATTTCTTAGTACGTGGTACTTCACTGCATTCGGAGATGCCATGGGTTCAAAAATGCTAATGGGCAGTGGCAGTTGCTCAGTAAGTTGATTGCGAGAAGTGGATCTGCGTGCTAAAGCTGCTAATGCACGAACGCTATCCATTGTTGTGATGTAAGCGATCTTTCTACCGCATGAACTCTCGAATCAGGTGGTTAGCATCACCGACGAAAGCGCCCGTAATCACGTCATTCGCGACTTTCGTCACATCAAAGCAACAGTTTGTATGATCGAACACAACTACACCATGTGGTGACGCATTAACCGTGCTCAGAACTCCACAACAATACAAATATCCCACATCAAATAATCCTCCAAATTCAAGCAAAAAAGCAACTCATATGACGAACGAAAACAGAAACCGCTGTTTATCTTCCAACCTCTCTCTCTCTCTCTTTCCTCTTACTCACCATCGTGGGCCACTATCAAAGTGCCCATCTACTGCTCGTTCGGGTCAAGATCCGGCATATCTTCGTCCTCACTGTCACTGCCCTCATCGCCCATCATACCCGAGGCATTTTGGGCCGCCATCATCTGGTTAATGTCAAAGCCGCCCCCGCCATTAAGCGCACTCATGTCAAAGCTGCTCTGGCCCTCGTCCTCGTCCTCATCGACAAACTTGCTCCAGTCCACCTTGACATTCGTCTTCTCCAAGTGTTTGTCCGTCAGCAAACGCGGCCAGAACTCCTCGTCCTGGTTCTTCTTCACAATGTAAAAGTGCAGATTGCGGTCCGTCTTGGCCCAGATACTCTCCTTGGACTCGGCGTCCACTTCTTTGAGAAAATCCAGTGTTACTTCATACTCCTGACCGTTACTCGTGCCTCTATAAATAAATAAATACATCGAACAATAAAAAAACAGAATGTTGATATAATTAGGATCCAAAGTCACATAAAAAAGACAGTGGGTAGATCCTTATACGTACTTAAACGTTAGGTTCGTGTTGCTCAGCGTCACCTTCTCGTCCTTCACATCCGGTAGATCCACCGTGACGTACAGCGCTTCTTTGCGCTGCGCCCACTTGACAGGCGCCCACAGTGGCTTGGACTCGGACATTGCTTCGGTAGACTAACGACGTGAAGTAGGGAAGTAAGCGCTCGGGTGGTGTCGAACGAAGCTTTGGTACTGACTGGGCTTCGAGAACGTTTGGTCTGCGCGATACTAGTGGTACACATGAAATATGCCGCCCGATAGGGTTGATATGATGGAAGAGAAGTGTGCGGGTATAGCTGACAGCGATTGGAGGAATCAAAATCCAGGTCTTTGATGCGCTAGCTCTTCTGTAACTGTATAACCCGTGACAGTGAGTTGTAGTATAAACTATATAGTTAGAAAGCACGTTGTCGATGACTTTCACGTACAACATGTACAACATCCCTTTCCGATCCAAGTGCGTATCCAAAAATTTATATTGTTGAGGGGTTGTTGCTTGTGGTTCAATGACCTGCCGTTTTATCCCTCCCTGTCCACATCTTTATTGCCTTTGGATTCGAAGTACGGTAGATGATAGGCTTACCGTTAGATATAAAGTGTGGGGATAATTGTTTTCCCACATACTTCTCGCTGGTTTCGGTGATGCACTCGCCAATCAGTGATCAACGCGGATCACGCTTCACATTCGAAAGAAGTATACGCCAACTTAGATATTTCCGAAATACCATGCAACGTTTTGCGCGGGTTCACTTTATCACTTCTATCGACCACACTGAATAGGTGCGCAGCCTGTATCGTATTAATACATGCACTTATTAATCCTGAACTTGCCTCTGAGCTAACATGTTCCAGCTCACCATTTGGTTTGTCATACAAAATTGTTCGTCTGAAAAACTATATCCGAATTTTACGGATCCTCGAGCTTGGCATACGGATTAGTAAGAGTCCATACGTTCACAGCTCGATGAGTAGGCAAGTGTGTTTTCAAACGGATATTTTATGCTCTACTTACACAGGAGCACTCAAGTGTTCCCCTCATTAGCCTCAACGCTTGATTGCGTCAAAATGCCGTGCTTTACGATCACGACGAGAAAAAAGTAGATTTATCGATTGTTCACGAAGCATGAGCATGCAATACTTCGTTGGCACTTCATTTCGTGCCAGAGATGCGTTAAATTTCATACAAGAATTGATCAGCTCCGATGCGCAAGAACGATAATAGAACACATGGATGTAACAACACACGCACAACCTCTACAAAAAGCTATCGAGTTATCTTTTACTGCTTCTATTTAGTATGCAGAAAACGTGTCATTCGCCATCGAACGACAGATCGACGAGACGTGGCCGCGCGGAGTCAAATCAACATCCTTTTTTAGCTTACATAATAGCTGTCTGGAAAAGATCAGGAAATATTCCAATCACAAAAATAAATATTTACAGATGGTAGTTATACGGGCTATACTGAAATTTCTCGAGCGAGCGTACGTTTATTTCTCTTTCAGCTCAAAACTGACTCTTTTCTTATCGTGCACACGTCGCATACGCAGCATAAACACAAAAAATCGTGGTCCGCTGGACAAAGCCTGTATACAAAGCGCTGCTCCAATCCCTCCCATTTCTGCATTTGCCTCAAAACAAAGCGACGACTGCCTGACCATCCACTGAACAATGTGCTGCTGCTGCGACGACGACTGCGCGTGTTGCCTCTGTGGGTCGCTGACTGCTCTGTGCTGCTGCTGCCGAGACGACAAGCGTCGTAATGACCGCCACAGCCGCCGTTCCTCGAGACATGACCGGGTTGTCTACGTGAACCCCGTTGTCGTTCAGCCTGGACCGCCGCACCACGGGCATCACAACGGGGGCTACTACAATCAAGTGTAGTGAATAAGCTCGATAAGCAAGAACCCACTGACGACATAAGGGCGGTCGTAGTTATGTCTGGCGCGGCGTATCGTGCCTTTACGCCGTACTGTAACGCATGTTGACGTAATGCGGACTACACAGTTAGAGCTTAACCTGCATATAGAAAAACCGGAAACGTGTTTTGGCTTCGTATATTCGGTGCAAGTGGTTGCGTTTTTGTCTCGTGTGGTGATGAAAAGTAGGATAACGGACAATGTGAGTACGATACACTATACTACAACGGCTCGGTATAGTACCAAGAAACAATGGACAGCCTCATGAAGCTGCAACGTGTGTTTCCGTGCGGCAGCGGCGACGTCCTATGCAGCAGCTGTATCAGTGACTGACTTAGCACCTAAACTGACATGCAGACTCGGACTACTGTTCAACATCACTCTTCAACAAGCGCCTGCTGTTTTGCTGAGGCGACAGTAACAATCTTTATGACCAAGTCCCTCTTTCATCTCAGCGTGAGTTCACGCGAATAGTGTTGTTGCCTCACGCACGTCCGTTTCTTCGCGCATACAAAACTGCATTTAACAGCATAGCAACCCATCAGGTTATTCGATTATCTAGACAAGCACGTTGTCTAGGGCTTGATGAATACTTGCAAGTCAAACAGTCAAGATTCTACGAAGTCTATTGGGACTTTCAGTACTTGAATAAACACTCGAGCTAAACACTCAGCAAAGGGAGTGCATCGCGAAGATGTCAGCGTCAGCTATCGAGTCAGAATAGAGACTAAGCAAGCCATGCTTCTTGGGCGACGCCAACAAAGTATTAGTCGGTAAATCGTGACAATAGCTTGAATTACCAACGAATCTTGAATTCATCCTCATCATAGGGTCTTATATGTGGTAGTACGGCCGTAGTCGGCGCGGGGGGAGATTTACTCTGGAGTTGTGCTGTACCCTTGGAAGTCGATAAGCGCCTGTACTACCCATAGTAGCGTCTCCACTGCACTGTATCTTTTCTTCAGCTTGACAAACTTGGTAGACAAAGCTCGGCACTGCCAGATCCAGATCGAAACCTCCCAGTCGATGGAGTCGATACTGAGCATTGAGACTCAATGGCTGGAGGACTCTTAACACCCGGTCAATGTCGGACTTTTGGTCTTTTACTTCTGAATACCCGTCAAAACCGTTATCCGACGACAAAGAGCTCGAGACCCTTTCCTCACTCGAGTGAGAAATCCATTGCTTCGACCTTCTGTCGCTCCTCGTGTTAAGTACGAACCCCTCAACATCAAAATTACTGCTTTTTGACCAGATGTTCTGTAAATCCAGCGTGTGGCAATTATTATCCACTGTTTGAGCGGCTCTTGTTTCCACGTGTTTTAAACTCTGCCGCCTCATTCTCGCATGCATTTGTGCCTCAAAGACATTATGACCGACGGATTTATTCCGCCGCCTACATTTATCACGTCGTTTATTTGCCATTGGTCGGGGTGCTAGGAAAGCAAACGCTCTCCTTTGCTCAATGTAACTGCGCGCCAGTTTTCTTGCTTAAAGATGTAGAAATGAGGGAACCAAGAATAAAAACTCGAACGAGAGACAAGTAGGAGGAGTTGGGTGTATTGTGTTGCTCCTTCACTACTCGAAGAAAGTTGTGACTTCATATTCACTCTATCAATGACCTACTTCTCTTGTGTTCGTACTCACTTGTTTCCGTTGCCAGATTGCGGCACCAAGTACATGTATCGATGGATGGATTAAATTCTTAAGGAAGCGAACTTGGATATCACAGTTCGGAGGATTTTTCCTTATCAACTGGATTCTGTTATTCTATATAAGAGGAAAAAGCAATGAGTCCTTGTGTCACACGTTATGCTGATCTGCGTGGCCAGCAGCGGGACACGACGTTTCTTTGTGCCGCTAGATTTCTAACTGCCTTGATTTCGATCGGGCCGTCGATGGGCCATACCACAAAAGAGAAAGAAACGAGACGCGAGCACCGTAGCCGAAATTCCAGTATGTGCATCCCCATTTGCCTCCCGTGCGGTGGCGACGACCTCGCCTGTTGCCTTTGCGGCATGCTCACTGCGTGCTGCTGCTGTGGTGGGAACAACAACCGCCGCCAGCCTCGTCAGCGCGTGGTGTACGTCCAACCAGTCCCGGTTCACCACCGCTCGAAATGGCGACGCTCGAGATTTTAGAAACGCCAGTTCTGGCGGTTGCTTCAAGGTTGCTGGCGCGCCATTGCAGACGAGGACGAAGTGACAATCATTCGAGTAGATAGTGGAACTAGTACTAGAGAGCGCAGCAATATGAGGACACTAGACACGTTCTGTTTACAGTAGGTATGAACAAGAGTTCGATTTTCAATATTCAACAATTGTTTCATTATGTTGTATGTGGAAAAGCGTGTTAAGGAACGACTTATACAACATAATTCGGTATACAAAGTGCGCTATGATTCCATTTTCGACGGAGCTTCGTCTCTGGGTTACTCGTAGGTGATAATGCAACGTTGCCCTGGGCAGAAGCGTCATAAGCCACACAAGACAGCACGAGTGTTGTGTGTGTATAAGTGCTATTGATTTTGCGCCTTCTAGTTCGCAACTTCAGCAGCACTATCTACTGACCTCCTGTGCTGGTGGACAACCACTTACATACATAACTTTGTCGTTGTCATTTCCGCTTTTGTTTGAAAGTCCATTGCAGTATTACCCTGCTGGTACAAGTACAATTTCAGGAGAATGTCGCTGCATACTTTACTTTGGTTTATCAACCAGTTTTAGCAAGCGCGCAGTCATTTCGAAGCTCATCGTATATTGTGGCACGCTCGCAACCTATGTCCGCACCCTGCGCATACTGTATAGCCTTACCATGAATTTCGTTGCAAAACATTTGTTATGTTCTCAAGCATGAAGGACAGAAGGATGCGTATTCGCGCGAATTTCTGAAATTAAAGTAACTGTTCATGATACTCTCAGCTTGAAAAAAGAAAGGCTTGGAATGAGGAGATATGTACAGGAACAAAAAGCAGTAAGAGTGTATAGCAGCGTAGAAGGCTAACCTGTTTAGGAATTGACCATACGACAGGCATACGACAGAACAAGGTACGTGCTATCTCGAACATTGCGTTGTCACGAAGATGGCATAACTAAAATTGTCATGAGACTACTGTATGCAGTCAAAAAAGTCTTAAGACTAGTCCACTCCACTCCAGAATTTATACTGTATCTTGAATAAAACGGTTTTTAGCATTGACAGCTCGTCGAAAACTCAGAATTTGTGGACTTTTCTCTATCTGATAAAATATGACGACTGCAGACGAGTGGCAAGTCCTGAAGTTTCAGCCGTGGAACAGCGCACCTGACGTGTCATTCTGGCAGAGACTCACGTCACTTAAACTCGATAAGTTCCAGCTCGACGACCAGGCGCAGGTGAGCGAAGATCTTTAATTTTGTAAACACAACCGGGACTCGTCTAAAGGACCTCTTAACTTATACTTGCTACACAGGAACTTACTGGATACTTTACCCCTGGGAGGTCTATTAGTGTTCCAGCACGGTTTACCGTTGACGAAAGCGCTTTTTCGAGTGCGGACGGAGCCCAAAAGAAAGTAGTTTTGGTCTATTAAAAACTATAGATTTCATTGTGGACTCTCATAACTTATTACTATATGCTGTGGCCATGTAGAGACACAGATCGTGCTCGTTATGAGTGGCAAGCTCCTGGAGTGCTGTTCAATACAAACACTCTCGAGGTGACGTCGCTATCGTCGTCAAAAAGTATCGACAGACACTGCTGCTAACTCTGTCGTGCGCTCGTATTAATTATGACAGGCTTTCAAAGTATTGGACAAGACCACGGTCCTCCGAAATGCCGGCGAGAGAATCTTAGATTTAATACTCGGCACTGATGACAACTTGGCAGTGGAACGCCTCAACAGCTTCGTGGTCATCACTTTTGCTGATCTCAAGACCCATTCGTTCCTCTACTGGTTTGGGTTCCCAGCCGTGGCCCCACCAACATCTTTCCAGTATCGAGCTCCCCCATTATTGGTGTCCTCGATCTTGTCCACTACCGAACAAGTTCAAGCCCTTCGTGCTTTATTGAGTCTGCGTCGTGTAAACGCTGAGACTGGTGCAGTCGAAGGCAACTTTGCACCTTTTTTCGTCGTGGAGCGTCTAATTGAAAACGCGACGAGCGAAAAACTGGTGAGAATTTCGACGGTCCAGAGCTGGAGAAGACTTGATCGTAGCAACGATGACGTGGTTGAGACGCTTTTTGGCTTTGTTGATCCGTGTCCGCTGAAAACAAACCCCGGGTGGCCTCTACGCAATTTCTTGGCGCTGCTCACTGCGCTTCCAGCTGGAAAGATGGATAGTTGCTCGCAATCGTTGAAAGTCATTTCATTCCGTGAACACGTCCATCATCTGACGGAAGTACCGGATGATTTTGAGTGGAAGAACTCGGTCGTGTTTGAAGTCAGAAACGATCAGGCGTTTATGGCAAATGGTCGGTTGCGGCAAGATGTACGCGTGATGGGTTGGGAAGCCAACGTTCGCGGTAAACTGGGCCCACGAACGATGGAGCTTAATGGTATCTTGAATCCCATTCGACTCGCGGAAACGTCAGTGGATTTGAACCTGAAGCTGATGAGATGGCGCCAGCTGCCGTCACTTAACTTGGACTTACTTGCTCAGACCAAGTGCTTGTTACTAGGAGCAGGAACTCTTGGTTGTTACACAGCAAGATGTCTACTTTCATGGGGATTTCGCCACATCACCTTTGTCGACAATTCCACAGTGAGCTATTCCAATCCCGTTCGTCAGCCTTTATTCGAGTTTCAAGACGTCGGGAAGCCCAAAGGCGAGTGTGCAGCTCAAGCGCTCAAGCGCATTTTTCCGCTTGTAAACTCACAAGCTGTGAATCTTACAATTCCAATGGCCGGCCACGCATTGAGTAGTTTGCAATTGATGGAAGAAGCGAAAAATGGTCTTGAGGCGCTGGAGCAATTGATTGATTCGCACGATGTCATTTTCCTAGGAACGGATTCACGGGAGAGTCGATGGCTTCCAACTGTAATTGCTGCCTCGAAAAAGAAGCTCGTTCTCAACGCAGCCCTCGGTTTCGACAGCTATTTGGTGATGCGGCATGGTGTGTGCATTGAAAACGACCACAGGGATGCAGCAATGAAGCCATCTGTAGGCTGCTACTTTTGCAACGATATCGTGAGTCCCCGTGACTCGTTGAAAGACCGGACATTGGATCAAATGTGCACAGTGACTCGACCGGGTCTTGCCCCAATAGCTGCAGCAACCGCAGTGGAACTTCTAGTTGCTGTGCTGCACTCGCCTCAAGGAAAGTATGTGACAGCGGACAAGCCCGAAAATGGAAATGTTCCAATGGGGTTCATCCCGCATCAACTTCGGGGATTCTTGAACGCGTTTGAAACGATGGTAATCACTGGCGAAGCGTTTGACAAGTGCATTGCGTGCAGTGCCAAAGTGCTGGACGCTTATGCACTTGATGGTCCAGATTTGCTGGAAAAAGTTTGCAACTCCACTGCTTTCTTAGAAGAACTTACGGGATTGAACCAGTTAACGGAAGCTGCTGACCTGCTCATGGTCGACTTTGAAGACAGTGATGAAGACGGCGACATGATCTAATAGACACCGAACTAACTCATTTGCAACAGTGTTTCAAACAGTGGTTTATACATTTGCAACAGTGTTTAAGCAGTGTTTTATACATTTGCAATATATTTTTCCCACACCACCACCAACTCTTACATTGCAATATGTTGTCTCCTCCAGTCATTGGTCCGATAGAATCAGATCATTTCGACACGTTGATTGGTAAAAAGAAGCACTCGCCTATTATCTGTTTAACTTACGATCAGTTTGGTAATTTTTCAATTTTAGCTGATTGGCCAGCGACGTCTCTCGCAGCCCAACAAACCCCGCGAATAAAAAAGCTTTTTCGAGCTCCCCCTCTCCAGCCTCGTCTCGTCTTGTCTTGTCCCGTCCTCCCCCTTTCTTCTCGTTTACCTCACCATGTCTACTCCGACGACCGTTGCGGACGATCAGGTGGAGCTTTTCAAGGTGAAAAAGCTCATTAAGTCCCTCCAGGCGGCTCGCGGGTAAGTTCTCTGTGTGTGTAAAGTGTGCAATCCATCCACTATCGTGTTTGTGCATTATATAAAAAGCTCTTTTTATTCAAAGACAAGACTCTTTTCACGCTATAAATAACTTACCCGTAATTTTGTTACATTCTCTCTCTCTTTTTTTTAAATAACTTGCAGCAATGGCACAAGTATGATCTCGTTAATTATCCCGCCGAAACAGCAGATCCCATTGGTTGCGAAGATGCTGGCTGACGAAATGGGTACAGCGTCCAACATCAAGTCGCGCGTGAACCGCTTGTCGGTTTTAGGAGCCATTACGTCCACTCAGCAGCGGCTGAAGCTCTATAATAAGTGTCCCCCTAATGGCCTCATTATTTACTGTGGCACTATTATCACGGACGAAGGCAAAGAGAAGCGCGTGAACATTGATTTCGAGCCATTTCGACCCATTAATACGTCGCTCTATATGTGTGACAACAAGTTCCACACGGAAGCGCTGGGCGAGTTGCTTCAGGACAATGACCGCTTTGGGTTCATCGTCATGGACGGCAATGGAGCGCTCTATGGCGCTGTCTCGGGCAGTAATCGCGAGATTCTGCACAAATTTTCCGTGGATTTGCCCAAGAAACACGGTCGAGGCGGCCAATCCGCTCTGCGGTTCGCGCGGCTGCGGATGGAAAAGCGCCACAATTATGTGCGCAAAGTCGCGGAGACAGCCACGCAGCTGTTCATTACGAACGACCAGCCAAATGTGTCGAATTTGGTCTTGGCTGGGTCAGCGGACTTTAAGAACGAGCTGAATGGCAGTGACCTGTTTGATAAACGGCTGGCTGCAATTGTCGTTAAGGTCGTGGATGTGTCGTACGGTGGTGAGAACGGATTCAATCAGGCGATTGAACTGGCGGCCGAGACATTGACGAACGTCAAGTTTGTCCAGGAGAAGAAACTGATTGTCAGTTATATGGAGGAAATTGCCCAGGATTCGGGCAAGTACTGCTTTGGGGTGAGTGATACGATGAAGGCGCTGGATCTGGGTGCTGTCGAGACGCTCATTTTGTGGGAAGACCTTCCGCACCACCGCTATGTGCTTCGTAATGAGGCTACTGGATCCGAGTCGGTGAAGATTCTGTCGCCTTCCGAGGAGACGGTGGACTCGAACTTTGTAGACTCGGAGACGGGAGCCAAGCTAGAGACTGTGGACCGCATGCCTTTGGTGGAATGGTTTGCGAACAACTACCAACAGTTCGGTACGACGCTGGAGTTTGTCACGGCCCGTTCGCAGGAAGGCTCGCAGTTTTGCCAGGGCTTTGGTGGCATTGGCGGCATTCTCCGGTGGAAGGTAGACTTCATGGAGATGGAGTACGAGTTCGATGGCGATGACGACTTTGACGAGGACGCGTTCATGTAGAAGTAATTATAGCGTGACGCTGCGCTGAGTCAGGAAAAAGCTGTACGTTCTGTGACGCTGTGAGAAGAACGAGTGCAAGCAAGAAGTGAGTTTCATTGCAGCGTCCAAGCAGGGACGTCAATAGATTTTGTGAGCAGGGAGCAGCACAGCGGCTGGAATAAGCGAGAAATGCAAGTCACACCTGTTACGAGGCTATTGCTCACGAGTTGGCATGCATGAACTGATGGTCTAACAAGTGTAGTACTAATTTGGTGCAGTGTTGTGCGAGCAGGAGGGAACACAGAAAAACTGGTACCTAAAATGTGTATGCTGCGTGGGTCAGCGAAGCTGTTGATGGGCAAACATACATTTTGGCTGAGGTTTTCGATGGAATAGGGATATTATCTACGCCATTTCTGAGGATAAAGAACCCGCGACGTATATTAATGCATTTCGAAAGCAATCAGTAGCTTATGGTACCTACACTTGCATGATTCTCTCTCATGGAATACATTCCCATAGCTGTATTTCAAAGGGTGCACATGGAAATATCCACAGAATTTAGCTTGCCACTTGTTGCTGTATGTGATGCAGAGGTAGCGATGAGTTTTTTGTCAGTCCAGAAAGTGATCTTTCATACGGTAGTGTCAAACTATCCTTTCCTAGTCTAATTTTACTACTACGCCTTAAACTAGCCCAAAGGTTCGTATCTCCTACCGTGCATAAAGCCGCGTCTCATGGTAAAGGAAGCCGAAGCAGCAAGAATCGGTTGATGGAGTGCTCTCTTCGTTCTTTTCTCATTCATGCGACCTATTAATCATCGTTGAGATGCATGCGATACACTTTGTATGACGTACATGAACCAGTCAGTTTCCAATCAGATTAAGTTAGTCCTATCAGCACCGACATGGCTGCGGCATACCTATCAGTATATCTTGTTGGTCATCATTCGCTAACGTAATGAACTTCAGCAAATATTGAGGTGGACCATTTGCAGCACGTCATTTTCGTCTTCTACAAGAAGCTCAAATATGCAGTCGGTCGCGTGTCATGTACTATTTTCTAATTTTTGCCGTCCGGAGGGAGAGATGTCTGCACCAAAGCCAAACTTCCTGCAGGTACCACCTAATACTAGAATGATAAAGCTAGGATACGTAGAAAAATCTCATATGGTCCTGCTGTACACGACATTACTACCAGACCGACAGGTGGAGGAGCACCACTATGGCAGTTCTATTACCTAGGTAAGGTAATGAATCTTCATAAACAACGCTGTCATTGATAAGAAATCAGTATTTTTGTTACATGGAGATATCTCGTCTCGAAAGGTATTTGCGTGGTCACCTAGTGAGAACACATCCCACGTCTTCGTCAGTTGGTTGTATCGCACATTCTGAGTAGTATATATTCTTGACTTTGTACATCTTGCAACCCATTTTCTGTTTTTTGCTTTAGTCTTCTACCTCGTCTTACGTCTCTTTCTACCTGCTGCGATCGTACTAGTACAGAATCCCAGTGCCATGATCTCTTTTACTTTGCAAAGGTGTGTCGAAGTACTTGTCGTCAAGTATAAAAAACAGTTTGTTCACGAAACCTTGAATGTATTCTTACTGTCAAGAGCTGCCGATATCCTCGCTAGGACTACAACCTCATCTTACACACCATTCTTTGACAGGTACGAACTGCATATTGTAAGCATCGAAGGCCTTTGAACCATCGGGTTTTCTCTTCATTGCCTGCTATAACCGCTACCCGGTGTCTTGTACATATAATTTATATAGCAAGGTATAAGTGAACATGAGTCTTGAGCATACGTGGGCTAGTGTTTGATAATGCAAATATCCCATAGATATGCGCGCTGGGCTACTGTATCTCTGTTATTGATACCACTTACAAACGAAGCGAATAGCAAATTCTGGTTGAATGTCAGGTGTGTAGAATCATAACGCCACAATCACCCGAAGCTTCCATTACGTATACAGTCAGCTTGAATTCCCGCGGTGATGTTCGTGCGCCAAATCTCGAATCAAATGAAGCGCATGAGGCAGCACTTCTGCAATTGCAGAAAAGTTTTCGACAGCAGCTTTCGGTTTTCCCGGCAGAGTTACAATGAGCGTCCTTTTCCGAATGCCTGCCACAGGACGAGACAGCACGGCTTTCGCTGTAATCTTGAGCGAGCTTTCGAGCATCTTTATAGGAAACCCTGGAATTTCTTTGTCCAGTACTGCCTTGACTGCTTCTGGTGTAACATCGCGAGGGCTTAGGCCTGTGCCACCGGAAGTGAAGATCAGGTCGACAAGATCATTGTCGGACCACTCCTTCACCACAGCTTGAATCTGATCGACTTCATCGGGCACGACCTTGGCAGACACCACCTCTATCCGGACCTTGTCAACTTGACGAAGCGCACCCGCCATCGCCGGCCCGCTCATGTCTCTTACAGTACCAGCATACACACGATCACTTATCTGCAACTCACAAAGCAGATATGCAATTACATCAGTGAATAAGAGCAGGAATCGATGGTGCACCACAAGCACGTACCGTTAACAGTCCTGCACGAAAGATCCTGTCCGGCGCGTTATACTTTCTTGGCGCAGATGTTTGGAATGACGATTCAGCATTCTGGATAGGGGTGGACATGGCTGCCATGGCATCCGTGGCATTGCCAAAGGTGCTGTCAAGCATCAAAGCTGCAACAGCATGGCCTTCAGGTGCTTCAGTACCCGCCGGTAGACAAAGTAAAGCATTGGCATTGCGACAGCTAGCAGATGGTATATCAGTATAGAGAACAACGTCAGTTGTATACTAAACCACATACCTGCTCTCTAATTAACCATGCGCACCTTAGTAGACGGGAACTGATTTGGCGACCAGTACTAGTGGCTAGAAATTTATGCTCTGTGCTGTCCCATATCAAGCAAGCACGATGAAACTCAGGGCGGTCTGCATCCAGCTTAATTGAGTGCGTCAGTACGGCGGAGACTGTTGCGTTGCGACACTTTGCGAGTGGGAGTCCACGAAGTCGTTGCAGTGCTGGACGAACCAGCAAATGGCATGTCGTAAAAGCGCTCACGGGATTACCGGGAAGAGCAAATACCAGCTTCTTTTTGCCCCCCACATTCAGTGTCGCAAACGTAGTTGGCTTGCCAGGCTTCATCAACAACCGCCCAAAGTGGACAGTGCCGAGCTCTTCTAGAAGGGGTTTCACATAATCGTGCTCTCCCATGCTCACACCACCGCTCGCGACTAGTACATCCACCTTCTCGAGCGCCTTCATAATCAATTCTTTCAACTCCTCTTTCCTGTCGCTACACACTCCCAATTGCAGCGTCTTGGCACCCCACCCACTGATTAGTGCTAGCAGCATTGGGCGATTGCTATCTCGTATTTTGCCAGGCGTCGTTTCCCCCTGGAACGATTCGACAAGCTCGCTACCCGTTGAGAGAACGCCAACAACAGGTTTCCGATGGGCGACAACTTCCGTAATTCCCGCCTGCGTAAAAGCAGCACGAACACATCCGTCACAATTTTCATTCATACACACACCAACATGTGCTAGCCCAAACAGACAGCATCAAGCAAAATTCACCGTTGCTAGCAATCCAATCTCAGCAGCAGAAATGAGTTCGTGACCGTTAACGAGCACTTCACCAGGGCAAATATCCGATCCAATCGGACGGATGTTTTGGCCTGCCTTAGCAGCCTTCAAAATAGTCACGGCCACTTCAGTTTTCTCCTCATGGTCGTCTACACTGCTCGTGTCCTCAATTTTGACGACTGCATCGGCCCCGTTTGGAACAGGGCATCCCGTCGCGACGTATGACACTTGTCCAGGTTTAAGTGTCCTCGTTGGCGTATCCCCCGCTGCAATACGTTCCACAACAGAAAACTGCAGCAGAAAAAAAGTGTTCCCGAAAAAAAGTCATTTTTGTAAAGTCTCTCTTTGCACTCCCAGCCAGCGAACAAACTCTCAATGAACACGAACGCACAGTCCCTTCTCTATCCGCAGCAATGACTGCGTACCCATCCATAGAACTCGCTCGAAACGGCGGTAATGCTTCCTGCAAGAAAGTCATTTTTTGTTACAATTGATTAAGAAATATTATTTTCCGATTTTGCTTTATATATAAAGCAGAAATTCCATCACCTACGGTGCTGCGTATAGACTCGGCCAGCACACAGCCGTCAGCCTCGTGGGCCTCCAAGCACATAACGTCCAGTGGCAGCGATTCCTGCAACACTATGTCTACAGAATCGTCCACAGACATCATGCCGTACATGCTCTCCCGCCGCACGGCAGACACGACCATGTCCCCGCCGTCACAGTCGCACATAAGTCTATGGATTTTGTCGACAAAGTCGAAAAAGAGTTTTTTATATATTGATTGTTTATAGATTTTTACTGCAGTTTGTCCCGTTGTCGATAGGTGAAATATTATTGCCTTCAGCACACCAAGTCGGTAGCGGAAGACGAGTTTAGAGCGACACTCGTAATTGGTTAAACACTGCAGCTTTACAAACTATTTGGGGGGATTAATATCCACACACACATACCCTAAACTGATATTCATGATGTACCCGTCGGTGATTGGCTAATACGTAAAAAAGCACTGATCACACTATTTTTAGCGTTTGAACGCGTTTTACAAGCCCCAACTAAACCGGTATGCCCATCCTTAACACACACAAATATAACGTCCTAAACTAAGATAGTGAGCAAGCTCTAGAGCTCGCACTTTGATATAAGTAATTCAGTCGAAAGAACTGACTCATGTTCGGTATAATTACGTACCCCTTCCTGGTGGTTGGCGGCCAGGGAATGAGACGTGCTCTGCGTGCTAATTAATGAAAGTATTGATGGATTGACGCGTATAAGAGGTACTTGTTGGTGTTGTTAATCTTTCAAAGAGGCGATTATGAGATCAGATAGACGGCAGATGATCCTGCTCGGTAACGCCATCAACCACAAAGTGCGGTTGGCGACATACGATTGATACATAAAAAGGAGAAATTAAATTGAGGGAGCTCCCTCAGCCACCGACACAGGAAGGTGACCGTAGATTCTTACTTTTACAATAGATTTAGTAATTATTTGAATAACATTTACTTCGCATCTACTGTATGCCGGAGGTGCGAGATTTTCGCCGCCCACAAGGTCGAGCATTTACTGTTGAACCCTCAATTCACCCTTGGTCACTTTGGAGTCAATCACATGTAGGCCTTGGTGCGTGCGTGTGTGACAAAACCGCTACGCTATCGCAAGTAGTGACCTGATTAAAGATTGACACTTCCCATGCATATCTGCCTATCATAATGGGACAAGCCTCATCGCGCTGAGCACTACGAGTAAGGTACACCTAGTGTTATTTGTAGACACGCACAGACAGTAAGTAGCTATCGTAGCGGATAGAGAAATTGTCGATGTGGAATATGTGTCACTCGCACTTTGTAACGCGATTTTTATTGTGTATGTGGCACAAAGAGAAGAATATATTGCAGAAATTGAGATTGAAATTCGAGTCTTAGGACGATTACATTGCTTCTTGCCTTTGGGCGAGTCATGCGTCAGTAAGCTACCGAAACGGATTACCTGAAGAGTTGCATACTAATGAATGAGAAACAGAGAGCTGACAGCACATGGCTTATTCACGATAAAAAATAGATCTACGTGAAGTAACAAATCAAACATTTTAAAAACACTCTCACATCATGAGTTTAAGGAAGACATGCAACAATCAAGAAGTGGACAGCAGTATCTACTGGAGATCTTGCATCAGTGCATAATCGATAGTCCATAGTTTGCAATGACTTGAAGACCTCGATAGATCAACGCTTCACACCCGAGCGCTCGACACATTTAAGTCGTCTGTCGGGTAACTTCTGGTCTCCTGTTTTAGAGGACAGCACACCTTGTATTAAACAAGGCAACTAATCATTCTGTACTATCTTGAAAATGAGGCTTTGAAACTTATTCTTTTGATCAGTAGCTTGTTATATATCAGAAGTCACTAGTCCCATTGAACCATCAAGTTGAGCGCACGGGTGCATTACCCAAGTTTATAGCATGCCATGCTCACACGGAATAGATTCGATTCGTGACGCTGAGCATGGATTGTAAATTGATGATTTTGACGCGAACTGGCATCTCGTCCGTGCGCAGGCGCCAAAACTTCCAGTAGTGTCAATTTTTCATGAATCATAGCGCACTTACAAGAAAGGCATGCAAAATTGCTAATTTTGAAACAACGTATTCTTCAAAACGAAATGAGCAAATAGACCGAAAGCCAAATGTCTTTTAAATTACACATCCTTATTGCTATCATAGACATAATAGTCGAATCAGGTGGATCAGCTAAGATAACAAGTTTTAGTATTTGAGCGTGTTGAAATCCAAGGCGAGATAATTCAGCCTCAGTGCTGTGGAACTTGTTACCAAATAGTAAAAGACCCCGGCGTAGATGCCCTAGAATCGTTATATGTAATACTAGTGATCTACGCAACTTCATCGCATTTGTTTTTAGTTATTCGCTTTATCTAAAGGCTTTTTACTCTGTTTGCCTACCGTGGTTTTTCGTACGTACTGTAGCCCATGCAACGATACGTGCGCTGTATATACTACCTGAACTATATGCATCTTGTTTAGTCATATAATGGGTATAAGAAAAAGTATGATCGACATAGTGCATGTAGGAAAACAAGTTGGGAATCTTGTGAAGAAATTCTGATTGTACTAATCTATGTCGTTGGAATCAAACAAAACAGACGCGTCTCTAGTTGATGGGAAAACCCTTTAAAACCGACATTGATACTCAATGGCTAACGACAATTCTCTCAGCAAAATTGTTGCTTGGGGATCTGTTGCACTTGCAAGCGCTCGCATGAGTGGATACTGAGATGGTTGCGCATTTTATAGATCAGCGAGTTTTTAAATAACTGAAAAACTTGCAGCTCCATCTTAATGCGGCACTCTTATCACGCCTTTAGTGCAATTCATTTCGTCTTCACCTTCGTCTTACATGTTTTGACCAACAATGCCCAACAAGCGTGAGCCGATCAAAGCATTCGATTTATTCAAATCATTTCAAACGCACCTTTATCATGCCCATGGTACTCTTACTCGAGTTACTTGCGTCGGATATAGCAGTCCGACAAAATCTTGGCCACATGATCCATCCAATAGCTTCCTTGTCAGCCTTTGTCACATAACGCTTGCAAGTTATGTACGCAAACAATCTAATGGCTTCTTTATCTCTCGTGCATTTGCCATTAGCTCGTACGCGTACGAAGCTTATATAATATGTGTGTGATACTCTTATAGAAGTGCATGTCCCACCTCCTTTGCAATTAAAGTGCCGCGGAGAATGATAATTACGGATATTGCTTGCCCTGCAGTCAAATGATCTTCACAGAACAACGGTTCACGTTTCATTTTCAATAATTCACGAACTTCATTGCAGCAAATCGTTGATTTTCCACAAAAGATTCATGCAACGTATTAATGTAGTCGCATTGGACGCTTTAAGTAAGTTTCTCAATCCATCAATACCTAACATAATGTTAGCATTACCTTGTCCTCAAGAGCCTCCTCATTGCTGAGCATCCACTCTTCTGAATAGTGTCACTTGCCAACACATATGAATCGCACCATCACTGCTTGAATCTTGGCGGCTTCCCCTGCATTTCTTGTCATGTTGGGACAACATTAAATGTAATTCATTTGGAGAGAAAGTTGAAATTAGGCATGTTATGTATGTCTGAGAGAAAAAAATTCGGTACGTTCCATTAAATACGACAGTGTGGCATGTGTTTATGTTCTAAAACATTTCGAGAGGGTCTGAGGCTACCGCTTTTATGGCTACCGGTGTATAATTTATAGCTACCGGTATGAAGGGAGTGTGGGGATAGCAAAACGTGAGTGTGGGGATAATCATTCCCTTATTCACTCATGTCCGACCATAATGCGTTTGGCTAACCTCGCTGGACGCCTAAATTGACGATTACGGCGCATGTTCGAAATATGATCGTCAAGCCTGCCTTCCAGTGTTGACATTGTTCCGCTTAGGCTTGAAGGCGGTTCAGCCGGAAGCTATGTGGGTAGCGATCTTAAAGTGGGGAAATACTTACTCTCTGTTAATGCCTACTTGCTTTTTCGGCTGCATCACAACGCTCTATTTCTGGAATATCGGTACCAGCACCTTTCCGGTGCCACCACTATTTGCAACTATGTGTATGGTGTATCAGGGACGGCTTTACATCGTTATTGGTACTGTGAATTTGCGGCCTAAGTCTGGAATCCTTGGGTGACCGTTTTACACCACTGTCTGACTCGCGTCTAGAATGGATCTCGGTGCTTTTATTCAAGGTAAAGTCTGCAATGGAGCAATTAACGCTTACGGATGCAGCCTTTTCGTGGGTTTCTTATTGATCGGGCGGTCATCTCCCCTTCGGCAAGATTGCCCATATGCTGTGGCTGTTTTTGAGCACCATGGTCAGGGTCAACTTGCTACCCCTCACGCTTCTCACCAGTAATGAGATCAGCAGGCGGGTCCACGACCGAACCCCGATGTGGACTCGCAATCACCGGCACAGCCGCAGCATATCGCGTGCGGAACATCGCCCGCAACTGGCCTTTGGCCCTCAATTTGGAGAAGTCATAACGGAGTTTCCGCTAGAGACGTACGTCAGCCTTGTCGGTGCTTGATCTCATAGCATTAATGCTGCTCAAACGCCGTGCTTTATGCACCCAGCGTATAAACACATTGTCTTCTTCAGAGCCAACTCCCCTACATCTAGGAGTACGGGGATACCCCTAACCAGTGGAACCGGTACACCATAACCTTGGTCTAAAAGCCTTCCCTTGTATTGACTTGGAGTCATAACATACGGCACCAGGTATCGCTCACGCAATACCCTGCCTGCTTCAACCTCTTCAGGTGTATTGGCTGCCGGACCGATGTTCCACGATGCCAAAGACTGACCAGTCGTTTGTCGGAGACGTTCCTCCAAACTGAGAGGTGTAAACACATAGTCAGTATGACTTTCGAGTGTCGACATGATCTGAGATCTACGCTGAGCGCTCTCCCATTGTAGGAGCACCTGCTTCTGCTCCTCGTCGAGTGGGTTCGTGATGATTGCCGACCCCATATCGGGTGTCATGTGCAGCGCTGTTAGCGCATTCAGGGAACGAATTAGGTGTCTGTCTCGATATGTTGTCTCACACGGGTGTGTTGACTTTGGACTCGACATCGCTGCCATAGGCTAGTTCCTCTTCTTCAATGCCGAGGGGGTTGGAAAAGGCCGAAGACTCGTTTGGCGTTGCCATGTCTGACGCGTAGAACAAACCGTGAGGTTACAGTTCGCCAATGGCCTCGATGAGGTAATGATTCGATTGATGTTATGTGGTAACGTCAGTCTGGTGGGGGAGGGTGTAACGGGGTCACACGTCCGTTATCGTCCTAAAGGGATATACCCTATATATGTGATATACAATCCCAAGTTTTATCTGTGATAATTGATATGATTGATAACCTTAGTCATCGATTGATGACAGATTGATGTACCTTCCATTAATCTTTAATGGACTGAAGATTACTATGCGAATTAATTTAACCTTAGTATTAGGTAGTTGAGTGAGGTTTATTACAGATAAAACTAAGAATAAAAGTTCAGTTCCCCTTTTGATCTTAGATTGAGACGTGTCTATTTTAGACGTCAGCAGATCGTTACGAGTAAGAGCCAGCTTGAGGCGTATACTCGAGAGCACATTGTGCGTGCAATTTCTGGAATCGTTGTTAGTCCCCTGAACCAGGACTAGAAGCTCTACGAGTTTAAAGACTCTCCTAGTCTTTGTTGATTAGTTCTAAGAACTACGGACTCTTTAAACTAATAGGAACTTAGTTCCGTAGAACTAAGTGACTTCTAGAGTCGTAAGTCTTCCTCTGACTAAGAGCTGTGTAGCTCTACTACATGTTGTATAGTATTTGCATCTTGATTCAGTACTATAGACTGAATTACTTATATCAAAGGCGAGATCCAGAGCTTGCTCCCCTATCTTATACTGAGAGATTGATGGATGGTACATCAATCTGTCATCAATGGATGACGGAGTTTTTCAACCACATCAATTATCACAGATAAATCTTGGGATCGTATATCATATATACAAGGTATATTGATTTCGGGCGGTAACGGTCGTGTGACTCCGTTGCAGTTGTTCGGTCTGAATCGTCGTATTGACCAGATTGCCTAGGTGATTATGCCGAAATACTGCACCAGTAGGAATTCATTATTTGTAAGTATCTGTTTGTAAAGGCCTTGTTCCTTCAGCAAGCGCCGACTTGTCAATCATTCTTTCAATTCCGATTCATTACGAACGGTTTTACAAATTCTCGCTGGTACTCACGGAAACCCATAAGGTGTGGCTCGGCAGACATAAGCTGTAGCAATCTGATTTCTGCACGAAGTTATGAGCCTCCAAACACACAGAAGGAGAAGATCTGTAAGCGGGTGGTACCCAGACCTGGACTAACGCCCTCGAAGTGAATGTAAGCTACGCACAACCTAGGAGAACCGAAATGTAGCTACTACTAGTCTAGCGTGGATGTGATTGCCTACAATAAAGAGGACAACGACGTAGTTTTACCATCCGAAGTACAGTACCGAACGTAAAAAGAGATTCTGAAGTACGCAACGCTTCTAAAACTTTATCCTATCCACGTGCATGTTGCCAGTACAGCATCCTTGACTGCCATCACTTTGACCATAGCTGGCAAGTTCTCGGTCGTCTTCCCTTAGTTGTAGTTCTAGGTCTACCCTTTTGGAATCATCGAGTATTGCATTGTAGTGCCGGTAGCTAGTTTTTGTCGATCATGGCATCGACAGTCGTAATGTTCTCCCTACGATAAAGCGAAACCAGCCAAATAAACTGTACCTGTTAATCGTTCTTAACTAATATGGTGCTGATGACCTACGCAAACTACTCTCTTGCACCTCGGAGCTAGGTATGCAATCTGTAAGAAAATACTCGTTTTAATGTCAAAGCCGCTGTACTCATGACTGTCAGAGTGGTAAGCTTATAGCATATTGCAACAACTGACTGATGACAAAGGCATCGTGCACGCGTATAGGAGAGGTCTGTGGAAGTGCTTTTCATGATGACTGTATGAAAGTACGGAAATGGATCTGTAGCAAACGCCATACGTAGCGAAATGAAAAGGGCAATTAACGGTGTCACGTTTTTCTATTCTATTCTGTGTGCCTTTAAATACGTGTTATAACTATGCATCAGCTCATTAACCACACCTTCCTCTACCCTAGCCGCTCCAAACATTATCCTGAGGTCCTTTTCACCTTTAAAACTCTTTACTCCGTCCCCCATCCAAACTTTAAACAATTCGTTCCTTTTCTCCTCCTTTCCTTCGCTAATCTTCTTGAAATGTGCTGGAAGGTTTCGCCTGCGCTTGGTAGGAACATTACTGACTTCCGATAATCTCTTCTTCTCCTCCTTCCTCTGCTTCGATGTCATCTCCGTCCCCATCATCGACAGGCGTGCCTTGACTTCGTCCAGATTCATTGTTGACGGATTTTTGGCCAGCTGTTTCTTGACAGATGAACTCCGGCCAGACGACCCCCAGCCCCTCAACCACGAAGTCAAATTCTCGAACCCCCTCTCTTCGTCGAGTTTGGGATTCCCCTTGACAGAACCCGGTTCTTCGCTGGTGCGAGTATCGACGGCAGCGCGCAGAAAGGCGTTCGAAGTCGTCGTCGCTGTTGTCCTGGTAACCGCATCGCCAAGTAGAAGAAGCGCGACTACCGCACTAAGTAGCAGCTTGCCAGGTGAGTGCATGTGAGCGGAAGAGACTGGACTGGAAGTGGACCCTTCGATGCAACTGTGGAATGAAAGTAAACTGGTCTCACGGGTCCAAACACTTTGGTCCTTGACGAACGAACGTTTCGAGCCTGTTTACGGGCTGGTGCGAGAGGACGACGCGCCTTTTGAAATTGCCATACCATCTCGAATATTTGACAGAATTGCACGATACGGCTCTCTATGGACAGTACTTTAACCAGGTAAGGTCCTCGTACGGCCGAAGCTCAGTGTAGTCTGCAAAACTAAGACACCGGACCAGTCGCCCACTTTGACAGGTAAGACCCTGGTGTGCATTCTTTTTGAACAACCTTTAACCTGCCTCGGTGCGAACTAACACTTAAACGTGGTAAATGCTCGAGAAGAAGAGCATACTCATTACCTACAGCGTCCAGTTGTGACAGGATGTTGTGTCAGATCTTGTCTCCTGCTGTGGCGTCGTGTGTTTGTCAAACTTATGTTTGTATAAACCTTCGTGGTGCTCGATAGCACGACCGTAGAGCATATGTAAGTTTGGCTATGCACATCGCCTACCAGATGCACCACGAGAATACCGAGCCTTTGATAAAATTATGGAGCCAGCACTCTTGCGTACTGATGTGACAGGCGGGACGTGTCGGGGGATGGCTATACGAATAATTGACAGTATGGTCTCTCGCCAGCGTGAAGTCGCGTTACAGAATTCGTGCAGCGGCAGGTATCACAGCCAGCAAACTGCCACTCTTTTTATTCCGCAAATCTCTACGCATGCAGCCCTTTCCTCTTTTGCTTGGCTGGAAGTATCGATGTTGTGTCGCGAAGTTGTCGTAAAGACGTAATAGTGAGCAGTAACGTGGCTACGTCAAGGTGCATGTGTATAGTCCGATACAGCATGTGACCAGGAGGAATCGGTAAAGAAGTGGCGTTAAACGAACGGAAAAGAGACAGAAGTGCATGCGCATGTAGGGGGCAATTCCAGGATGCATTTCCGCAGGAGCCAATGTCGTCCACCTTCTTCGCTCAGGACGTAGGTCAATGATAGAACATCGTATACGTTCCGTCGTCAAGATCTCTATATCGACTCGCCAAAGCTCTTTCGTCTCAAACGTCCATCCGATCGAGTTTGTTAGAGCAATTGAACACTTCTGCCAACGATGGACTCGTCCCGATAGATGGCAGAAGTGTTTAAATCACTCTATACGGAATGTTCTTTCTCGCACATCGGAATAATCAATAGACCCGGAGTAGGTTTAACCGCGGGTAGCAAACCCACGTCGAGTGAAATCCGGAGGAATGTTCGCTCGAGGCATTAAAGCCGCAACCATTTCACTGGTAGACAAAGTACGTTCCGCGTGTACGAACCTATAAGCAAAACGGAAGGTCATTCTTCTGAATCGCGTTCGCTCACATACGTCTACGGGGCAACAAACATGACGAAGGAGTGGGATGAGTGCACCTCACTTATCGCATACCTCAAGCCTTGTTTCTCTTCCCGCTCAAGCTTAATGTGTACTAGTAGTAGAGACTCTGGTAGAATGTGTTCTATCCACGCAGATCCCGGTGACATCAAGGAACAGATTTGATCTGCATGGCTAGCATCGCCCTATGATGAATGTGTGCATCATGTCTCTGAGCGAGTACACCCAGCTCATTAAAGGAGGAAAGAACCAGTGAAGGAATCTGAAATATCAAAGGATTCATTATCCAGACCTCGTACTGTTCTTTGGTTTATTCAGAAGCCGCGCGACGAGACTGTACCGGACAAGTTCTTTCGAAACGACACGTGAGACGTATTCACAGCGCGTTTGCGAGGTACCAGCGATAGATCACGTGACAGTCCTAATTTATCCAAACAATAGTGTCGGAAAGCTGCAGACATTCTCGCGTCCAGCTTTCACATTTCAGCTCTGTTTGCTTCTTCTGGCGCAAACGTCGTTAAATAATCGATTGCTCCTACCTTTCATCTTCACCTTCTTCTCTACGTTGAACGCTCTCGGTCATCGTCTAAGGACGCAATTAGGAACGGCAGATAAATATCCAACAGTAAGTCAACACCTTGATGAAGTACAATCTCTGAGTTGACGGGATGGTACACACCATACCCCATGGACGCCGTAAAATCAGTGGACAAAAGCTAAGTTCAGGTCAATAGCGCAACTACGTTTTCGATGTCGAAGTAGTTGTGTAAGCATTCTTGACTGGGCTTAGTTGCCTGTGCGTCCCGGCCCCACTATCTATGCAGTGCCTCGATCAGCCGGGACCAGGGATACCATCTGAGGCGTTTGCGTCCATGATCTGGATAACTTTCTACCCTCCTGCACAAGATGATAAATGGTGCTAGAGCACTTTTGTTGTCACCCAGAGTAAAGTCTTTCCGTTCAGTAAGTATCTCTGTAAAGCAGCCTGTCGATTGTATGGATTCACAAGCTCCAAATGCCGCTTCCTTTTGCACTACGCTCGCCTTTACGCGACCTTGGATGAGAATTACGAACCCTGCAAGCTATAGAGACCCCGCATTTAGACAGTATCCTGCATGCGCAGAGACGATTCTAGTACTGTATACGTGGGACCCTTGAGTGATATCCATCTGTTGCCACTTGACTATCCAGACTGGCCAAGCGACCTATTATTAATGCTTAGTCAAGCTAGAGTTCGTCAAATAATAATGAAATAAAGTCGAAAGTTGTTTGCAAGATCCTGATATGCACGTATACTGTAATCCTTGTCACATGACA
>JH597986.1:0-14873 GCA_000173235.2 Hyaloperonospora arabidopsidis Emoy2
CAGCTCTGTCTGTTGAGAACCTTGTTGGTGAAGCAAGGTTACTTTTTCCCGCTCGGCGTCAAGTTCATTCTGAATGAACCTGGCGATGGTGGCGTGCTGTCCGTCTGACCCCAGGGCGGACAGCAATGCGCCAACGGCTTCTTGCCCTATTGTTGAACTCAAGCGTTCGACAGTGTCCCATTCGATTTGACTCAAATGATTGTAGATCTTGTTCGTTGGAAGGAAGTCTTCCGCTTCATTATCCAACATGTTCATAGTTGTTGGACGGACTACAAAGTTTTACCAGGTGTAACGGGGCACCGGTCGGTTGTACTGTCACAGTACAAGCTCCTTACTCTGAACACAGAGTAAGGTGGTGCCACGAGTCTTCACGTACACGCGTCGTGCAGAGGAAGGTTTCAACACGAGAAACAGGATAAAAGTAGATCAGTATTTAGTATAGTTAATATCCTCTTAATAAGCCTTCATTTAACTATATATAGAGATACAAACGTGTATTGTCACTATCTGCTCACTACTCATTGCGTTCTTCTGTCATGGCTCGGCGCCATTGGTATATATCATCGATCTATATCAACCAATGATCAGTGCATTACTTCTGCAACACAATATTACTTGTTAAGCCAATAGAATATTTTGTTTGTCCTGATAAAATATTCATACTTGATAAAAACCTTGTGTAAACTATCATGTAACGGAGGCACCCCGTTACAGCATTGGCACCTTGGCGAAGGCGATCAGCAGAGGCCCCGGACGCACGGGGCCCCGGCGAGACCCGACAATAAATATAGCCTGTATCCGTGTCTACTGAAATACATACCGAAATGGGTTTATGACTCCAAACGATAAGACGTAACGTTTGCCAATGTTGGAGGGTGGAGGGTGACGCGGACTGTCCGCAATCATTCTAGAGCATGCGGTTAATTTTTATAACTCGCGTGGGGCGACGGTATGCACCGCTGTCGATTCGACATATGTCCAATCGACACCAACTAACAGCTCAAAAATAACTGAATATATGTATTCGCGTAATTGGAGATAGAATTAGAAACAGGTAGTTTTTTAGTTGGAATGTTTCATGCGTCCCCGTTACCTTCATCAAGTGGTAACCAAGTGGTGTTCGACAAAAGTAGCAATACGTGTGTGTGTGGTGCACAATCTTCACAATACTGACTTCTGTAGATGCTCTAAGCGTCATCATATTGTTGAGACCATTGCGGACGAGCCAAAACACCTATGCCGCTGAAAGATAGATTCAAATTGGTAAAAAATATACTATTAAAGCTTGTTAGTGACACGTACAGACGGTAGTATTTAACCGATGTCATCTACAAAGACCAGCTATCATATTACTATACTCGTCAGTTTGAGGATACAGTACTGTTTTAATCATATTTGCGCTCATGAGACTATGTGGTACAGCGGGCCAACAAAGCGACACAACAATATGTTGCCGTTCAAAAGAACATTATTTAGCCCGTGTACGAGTTCATCAAATGAGGCTACAATTTCATCAGGAATGAAATAGTAGGCTTAATTTATCACTGACTAACTTCTGTCAAGCTGATGGTGCCGTCGCCGACATCCATCAATCGCAGTAGTGTCAGCTGTTTTGCCAGATCACGATCGTTTAGCGTAGCAATGAAGTGATCCACATGTTCGCGACGTGTGGCCGAAGTAGCCAATATTTATTCTTTGATCGCGATCTTGGCGTGCTTTGCTACAACATTAAGGCGATGCAAGTAATCCAGCGGGGTTTCATCTGATCGCTTCCGTGCGAGATAATATTGCCTAGCCACACACACCCTTTGCCCTCCATACTAATAATGAATCAATCCAGCAATCACTTCCACTTGTGTCGAGTAGATCCACTCAGTTGGTTGTACTAGTTTCGTGCTGATCCTATCAACAGATCTCCGAACACCAAACAATATTCTTCGTCTGGTGCCGGATCGCGCAGGAACGCCGACTTGACCTTGCTGATCCAGCTTCTGGCCTTATCTTCATCTCTGTCTTTGCCACTGAATTCTTTCAGCTCCGTCATCGCTGACACACGAATACGTTAAGGAATCCCACGACCATTCTGCAAATTACTGCGGTGGCCACCATCGCACGTCTCCCCTCTTTTTGACCCGAATCATCGGGATCGACGCCTTCCGGGTCGAAAATGGCCGATTGACTACGATGCGATCGGACCGATTACATCTCGACATCTGGGGTGTATGCTTCCTGAACTCTTGTAGCATTGGTTCTTTGGCTAGAATAGATCGCTTGATACGCTTGCTCCCCTTTTTTGTTGAAAACACTTTATGGCCTCATCGAGGTACGCCTGCATGTGTCCTTGCGTAGTCAAATTCGTATCTCTTTTAGCACGTGCGTTATTCGATCGTGGTTCGGTTTTGATCGTTTCAACCCGATCGCGCAGATGCGCTGCTCCACTTGGGCCTAGAGAAATCTGCTGAATACCGATCGAATTATCTGACTCGATTTCGGATAAAGCTGACGCGTACTGCGACGATCCGATGTGGTATCCTTTCGGGGTGTCTACGATCGCTGCTTCTGCTTAATCCGTAGGATCACACTTACCCGTTCGGGGAATTAACTTGTTGTACAGCGATTGATACGCAAGGTTCACCTGATGTTGATCGCTTTCCACAATTTGGTATGCGTCGAACACCCCTGCGACAAAATCAGCGTCATGTAGCAGCCGTATGATCCCGTTGATCTCTTCCAGTATATCAGACGCTATTGCCGGTGGGGGCATCGGACCTTGGATTCCTCCGATCAGCTTGGGCTATACAATCCGGAGCACTGTGTCACTTGATAGAAGATTATTACGTTACTTCCAGTGGTATCCCTCCGCCAACTGATCCAGCTGCCAGCCTTCCATCTTCATATTGTCGCCCACGAACTTGATGGGTCGGTTGATCGATTTCAAACTGCGATCGTGCTGATCCGATCTTGTCGCTTCTTTCTTCACTCGTGCTGTCTTCACGTTCTTCGTCTTTTATTTTGCTTGAGTGGTCTTGGGTGATAACTGTTCGGGTTTATCCGAAGGGTTTTCAACCAGCAGGTCGTGCTTTGCGGCACGATCCGCGGTGGTCCCTGAAGGGACCTCAAGAGGGGGTCGAGGTTTCTCTTCCAGATCGAGAGATCGATTTTCCTCTTTGATTTTATTATCATCAGAGCCGCTTTCAAAACGCCGATATCCTGATGATTCTTTAAGAATCACGCATCGGGGGCGATCCCACTGTCTCTAACGCTTCCATCCCAGGTTCTGTATTTATTTTCATCTCTTCACTCCGGGACCACGGTGAAATCCCGAGTCACCAGAAGTTCTTGGCATGCGCACCATTGTGGTGGAGTGGCAATCGCTCATTTTATGAGGTGATCCCAACTCTCCACTGGTGCCCAGACGACCGACTATCGGGGGGGGGGGTACGCCGTTTCCTTGCCTTGTATTTCCTTCCTCACCTTGTTTAACCTTGACCGTGTTGGGGATGGGGTTTGTGATCGTGCGGAAATCTTCACACGATCAGGGGTATACTGGTAGGTTACTTGATGTAATCCACCTAGATCTCAACGAGATCGCCTTGTCCACTATGTGGATGCTTGATATGCGAGCTTTCTGACCACTTGAGACGTCTTGCGATCTTTCGCCTTGTCCTTTACGTTCTTGCTGCGTCCAATCGTAGTTGGGGGAGGTGAGAATTCTTGATCCCCAGCCAATTATCTGGGGATATCACTTGGTTTCAGTTTGCGTGACTTTCTTGACGTCGGGAGGCCAATATTCCAGCCGGAACAGAAGTCGACACGTGTACTTAGAAGCAAATAGAATTCTGTTTAATGTTAACCAACCGAAAGCTTAAACTACCATGTGCCTGTTTGTATACCAGAGCATACTGCTACGTGTCTTCTGCATTCCGCTGATTGTTCCTTCGCATATGTGGTCCACTCCTAATCGATCGTCGATCTACCTGATCGTCAGTAACCCTGATCGATCGTCGATCTCCGATCAAATTCTGAACCTTGATCACCTTGGTCGCTCGTCGATCACCCTCGATTTTCGATCATATTCTCAGCCTTGATCACTCTATGTATTCTCGATCATGGTATCTTGATAATCGACTTTGCTATCTTGATAATTGATCTTAGTGTCTTAATATTTGATCTCAATATTGCACAGCTTTACAGCCGATCGATCTTTCTCAACTATCAGTCATCGTTTTCGATGAATCACCCCTTCGATCACTTCGATTTCGTCAAATCGCTTACCACATTGATTATGGAGAGGTTGCAACACCCGATGGTGATGATTTGGAAAAGCAAGAAAAAGAAGTAGTGTTACGCACACCATTACGCACACCACAAGTGCGAGCACACAGTGAGCCGGTACAGGACGAACAAAATTGACCAAGAGAGTCGATTTTAACTAGATCATCCAGCATACACGGAGGATACGGTAATGAAGATTGGATGGTAAACTTGTTTAAAAGAAGCAAGGTGTGTTGAGATTATAACAGGAATTTCCTAGTCATCACGTGGTAAATGTAATCTGGACGACTTTGAGAGAGAGAATGACTCTATTTACTGTTTTGCTGCCGAAGAGGACGGAGTACAAGTTTCAAAGTACGATGAGGTGCTGCCGAGAAAACACAAGGACCAGTGGTCACGTTCAATGGAGAATGAGAGAAGGGCACTTTAAGATCACAGCACTTGAAAACTGGTAGAAATGCCAGCGAGCAACAAGTCTGTAGGCTGCAAGCGGTTCTTATAGATTAAGCGCGATCCTGATGGAGAGATTATAAAGTTCAAGGGGCGCATGGTTGCTAAAGATTTTACGCAGCATCCTGAACTGACTACAACAAAACATTTGCACCAGTAGTACGCAAAAGTCGATCTACGCAGTGTTAGCGATTGCAGGAGCCGAAGACTTGGAGGCAGAAAATGTCGACGTCGACATAGCATTCCTGTACGGTGAAGTCGAAGAAGAGATCTACCTGGACCAACCCGCCCGAATTTACGGACGCAAAGAAACTGACAAAGAAGGGTTTGCTGCAGAAAGCTTTTATGAGACAAAGCAAGCGGCTCGACAGTTACACAGCAAACTCAATGAACACTTGGAGAATTAAAGAGTGAAAAGCACAGCTGCGGATCCGTGTGTGTTCATTCGAGTGTCAAGAATCGAGAACAGCATCATTGTGATCTTTGAAGACGACCAAGATATGCACACACCGGCGGACAGCAACTATAGATTGACAAAGTTAATGGAAGAGGAAGCTTTTGTACCGAAGTTTCTGTATCACGAGTATGTCGGCGGATCGATGTAAATTGCGACATGTACGCGCCCGGAAGTCGCGTATGCTGGGGGTGAAGTTGCTAAGTTTTGTGAGAGCTATGGCAAGGCACAGTGGGTGGCAGCCAAAAGAATTATCAAGGACTTGAAGATGAATCAAGACATCTGCATTATTTTTAGTGGATCTAACAAGGGAGAGCTGATTGGGTATGCAGATACAAACAGGGCAGAGAACCCAGGCACGCGACGATCAACGACCGGATACTTCTTCATATTGAACGGCAGTACAATTTCGTGTAATTGCAAGCATCAGCCAACAGCTGCAACGTCAATTACTAAATCAGAGTAAATGAGTTTGTACAGCGCACCGCAAGAGGCAATTTGACAACCGCGTCTGCTTTAAGTTCTCGAACAAAATGTCTAAGCAGCGACGCCGATCTTACAAGGCAACCAAGGATGCATCTCGCTGGCCAAGATCCGTATGTACCATTCCCGTACGAAGGACATCGACATCATGTTTCATTTTCTACGCGAGAAGGTGATGAGTGAAGTCATCGCATTTTAGTACCAGCGAACAGAAAAATGGTTGCACGCGGTTTAATAAAAGTGCTGCCAAGAGACAAGCACACCAAGTTCTTTGAGTGCTTGGGTTTGGCGGTGTAAGCGCATACTTCGCAGGCACATCAAGAGAGAGTGTTGAAGAGTCATGCTGCTGCTACGTGTGTAAGGTGCATATTGTTTAAATATGGTTGTATTTGCAGATATATAGGAGTTCATTTTACGACCGGGCCAACGGAATTTAAATAGCTTCATTATATAAGGGCAACTCCAGGCGATTGAGCACGGGTTCGATCTCAGCCGTGGTAAGTTAACTGCGGCATATCCGGGACCTGGTGTTTGGGATTCACCAGAGCCTTGACCACCCCGAGGCTATATCCCCCAAACCACGCGATCACCTTTAGTTCTACATAGGATACAGCGGAGTTTACTGATGGTATATTACGAACCGTAGTTACCCGGGGTGGGAATGTCGCATAAAGAGAAAGGACGGTGAGCCCGTTAGATTGTTTCTCGCCTCCTTTACATAAATCCAAGCAAATGGCACAGGTCTTGCGATATCCCGGGGGAACACGTCGACGTCTCAGCACTCGATCTGTGAGAGAAAGTATCAATTAAAGTTGCAGTAGATTGCAGCGGTTGAAGACGATCGAAGTTGCTACAGAAGAAAAAGCGTTCGCATTATTTGCCATATTCAAGTTGACAAAAAAATAATACATCATGCTGTGGTGCATTCCATTTACTATTGTAGTGGTGGCGCCGATATGTCTAGAAGCTTTTAAATGATACTATTTTGCTGGACATGTAGATGTAGGTGACCGCCTGCTTACAAATGATTTTCCTGAGGATCATGTCAGTCGTAGTGCTGTTGAAGTTTCTTTCACTCGTCGAGATTATCTAGACTTGATACCCATATATGCGGACGCATTCATGGTAAGGGATCAGTTTTTGCGGTAATTTTTGAGGTGAGCCTGTAATCGGTTAGCGACGTATGCACAGTCGATATTTTTTCTAATTTGGTATATCACCAAGCCAATTAGATTCCTCCCACTTGACAGCATGAGCAACAATCGTCGCATGGATCCAGATAATGAAAGCTAATTGTTTACAGCTATGGTCTGTTATAGTGAAGTCAATCGATATTGACTTCGCAATAAGTAGGTCTGCCAAGTAAAGAGATAAACCCAGACTTTATATATTGATTCGTAAATAGAGACATGGATGCAAAACAGTGATTTTTGATGTAGTGATTTCTCATCTGCTTCATGACGCTAGTATTCTATACTGGAGATTAGTGATAATGAATGAAGAGCAGACATGGCGCTATTGGTCGTGATAACGTTCTACGGCTTACAGTAGCTACTGCTCTGTTTGGTAGTTTGAAGCATTGAGGATCCCCTTTTCCCCTTTACAAAAATAAATGGCTCATTACAGCATGCGCTACATGTAAAAGCATTATCTGGTACAAGAATGATCGGCCGTGGACTTTAGATGACTGTACTGCCTACTATCAATTTCTTAGATAAAGTTGCGCCGATAGTTATGAAGGGCTCATCATGACTAAATGATATTTTTGGACCGAGATTTTACTACTTAGTGTGATCTATAGGACTTAGCGATGAGGTAACATGATAAATTTATATTTTTGATTAATTACGAATCCGCATAATTGGCAACAGCTTCGTTTAGCCTTCGCAAGTAAAAAATATAACTGTAAGGTCAATAGCACATTATTATAATGGCGCTGTCTGCTAATCCACTTGGTCTCGGAAAGGGCAAAAGCTGACAGGATTGCCTCAATGTATGTAAGGACACCATATATTGTTTGAGATATATAAAGAAAAAAAGTGTCAGTTGACAATATGAAATAGCTTTTGTATACTTCAGTACTGAGTCTTTTTCTATGGTGACCAAGTGGTCTTGTGATACCGTTCTATTTTCTTTCCATTTTCAATTCCTTGCGAAGATCGTTTGCAAGATCTCCAGCCTTTTCAACCGCTCAGCCAAATTCTTATGAGGTACAACAACTCTATATTTTCAGCGTGACCGAATAAACTTTGTCGCTTTTGTCTTCAAGCTCGTCAGTCTGAACGACCTCTTTCGCGAGGGAATGCGTCCATGTACGAAGAGTTATAATTATCCTCACCTGCGTATTAGTGCGCGACGTACCACGATTAGGCTATAAACATGTTAAACATATAGCCGCACTGACGGACACAGAGAGAACACGGTATACAAACACAAAGTAATCGTGTTTTTGTATTAAGGTTCAATCATCAATCTAAGTACGTGATACCGTTAGCTCCACACAACAAATGTCATTTACTACCCGCATACACATGCACTATAGACTACCACTGTGGAACCTTGGCAAACTTTTAAATCCAAGATGTTTCAAAAACATTAATTGTAACAAACTTGGCCGCATGAACCCGTGCTAGCACGAAGGCTTGGATGACACGAGGAATTTTTCTTGAATGGATCAAATGGTTTGATCGCAAAATGAGCGGCCGAAGTGTCCTTTTGCTGATTATCAACTGTTCTGCGCACATCACAGTAGACGACCTGCCACCACTAAGCATAACCAAGTTCCACTATCTTTTACCGAACTCGACCTCAAAACTTCATCCGTGTGATGCCGGTATATTCTTAATTTAAATTCATGCTATCGGCGTCGATTCAAGCAGAATCTAATTGATGCAATCGAAGATGGTGTAAGCGAACCAGACTAGATAAAAAAACGTATAAGGAAATCCGTTATGGGTGGAGACAAGGACATATGACGTCAAACCTCAGATAATGGCAAACTGCTTTGCACACTGTGTCATACTCGTACCAGCGGTCTACGCAGCACAAATTACAGAAGAGATGGTAGAGCCTGATGCAGACATCGTTGCCGAGCTGATCAAACAGATTCATCAGCTACGCTACGACTATCCTATGGATACTCGAAATCTTCTAAATTACCCCGGTGAAGACACCGTCACGTTTTTACCGACGGAGGATGAAATTTTCATCCATATTTGTTTTTCTAAAGAGGAATAAGGACAAGGTGTTGAAGCCAAAGAGTATGATGATTTCAGAGAGCAGGCATCAATCAGGCTGCGTCAGGTAGAGGCTTCTTTGGAAATTTGACCTCTTCATTCTTCAGCAAGCTGACGAACAATCAGAGCATCTAGTAATGGTGCGCAAGATGCAGAATGCAGTGGCCAAGCTTGGAATGGAAAGACAAATTCAAACGACTCTGCACAGTTATTTTCCCGCAAGTAGCCTCTTCTTTTTAACAAATATCAACTGCTAAAAGCTGGGGCCCGTTAAAACCTTATTAAGTATTAAGAAAGAGGGGTAATTAGCTAATCTCTCTCGCCCAACGTCGAGCCGAACTTTTGTCATTAACTACAAGGGGTTATTAGCTTATAGAGGATTATCTAAGAGGGATTTTACTATAGTCCTTTGCTATCACTGTCCAACCGAACCCTTTTCCGGTCGGTGTGCATTGCAAAGACAGCTAACGCCACCATAGTATTGCACTTGGACCTCGTAATGGCGTTCCACTGTAGTATGGGTGAAGAACAAGAAATGCATGGCTTCGTAACGTGGTCATAGATAATTGTCTTGGTCTAGATAAGCAGTTGACATAGATCTGGAAGATTAGCTCGTATCAGCTCCTCCAATTCCGGAACGGTCTCTGTAATGGCCTTTGTATTCTGTCGACTCGCCTGACCCTCCGAGATTGATCCATCTGTGAAATCAATTAGACTTCGACTTAAGCATGTATGGTGGTTTACACTTGCAGTATTTTTCTCATTTTACCAACTTGCGTGAGAAATATAGGCATACGACGACACGCAACCGTACCCGCTACCATTTCCACGATGACTGCCTATTTATTATCCGAGCCTTCCCGAACTTGATGCTTCCCTGACCTAGTAGCAGGAGGTACGCAAAGCGCTTTAAGACGTGCTATGGCCTCGCTAGTAAAATCAGAGGGGCCAGACATTAAGGCCTCGAATCGCTATATCCGTTTTCTGAATTGCGGAGCTACCTGACGTGATAAGATGTCTCCTGATCGAATTAACCTAGCTCCTAGTTCAGAACTGCAGCTTGAAACAACTTATACTGGCTGGCTAGCCTGCAAAATATCTTTTAAAAGGCTCACTTCGTGTTTAACAGTTCATGCAAAATTGAAGTCGCCGATCCATTTCAATCGGAAAAGATGGCGTAACCTTAAACGAAGACTTGGTCGAACACTCCTAACAAGCTAGCCGCTTCTGCTCCACTGAGAGTGTGAAAACGCTTCCTCTCCGCTTCCATTGCCTCCAAACGAACCGGTACAGCACGTTATACTGCGCGAACAGGTGCCGGGCCGTTGTATACCATGATTAACGGAACTGAAACGGGGTAAGTCTACGATTCCTTCGACTAGCGCCATGAAATATATGACGATGGTTATTAGTACTAATGGAAAACAGGCTCAAAAGTAAACTGCTGGGTTCCAGCTACCTGAGAAGTAGTAGAGGCTGACGTCTCCTTGACGCTGCTCTGTACAGGGTCCCGGTTTCTCGGATGACCCTGTGTCATAGACTAGCATACTATCCCGTAAGAGCTGCGCCGTGTGCCCATCCGGCCACCGCATATCTAAGGAATTACATCTGTTCATTTATTTGAATCCCTCTACGACCCCTGCGTAAAATCTCGTCATTTCTACTACCATACCTCCTGGGTCGGGCGTTCGTCGCTCTGGACGTCGGCTACATTCTGAGCGTCTTTGGTTCGTTCCGTTGCCAAAGAAGGAGAGCCCACTGTGTCCCTTCCTCCTGCTTTGAAGCCAGATGAGGGGGCACCATATCGCTCACGTACAGCTTCCTGTAGACCAAAGCTGTCACCTTTATACATCGCTGGATGAGATCTGATCACTGCAACACAGATTTGGGAGTGATGTGAGCTTTTCTTTCATTCTGCGAATTCGCATGACAAGTCTTGCACAATTGCATCAGTTTGCCTTCGCTTGCTGGAGCAAGCGAAGACTGCAATTTATACCCACGTACAACAAGGTGTCTACGTCTTTCTTGTAAGAAGAATTTTTTTTGTAGGTGCAGTGGGTACATTTAGTATTTCTAACGACCGACGTCTGACCTCTTCGGCGGGGCTTACACATCCCCAACCGGATGTCCACTACTTACTGGATTCTCTGGGGCCACCAGTCCAGGGCCCTCGATCATTCGATGTCAGGGGTTTTGGCTTCTACGAGAAGCTGGGCTCAGTGAGGGGGGTCCGGGTGGTACAACTGAGACTTCTGTGTCACACACTTTTAACGACCTTGGGTTGGTCGTAAGAAGGACCGAACCGGCGATCGTTGGAACGGCGGTGATTACCCAAGGCACCAGAGGGGAACCCCTTTAAGAATATAGCGGCGTAAAATTTGTACCTATTCCCAATTTAAAATTTTCTTTGCTGCGCCTCATATCGAATCTTCCGAGAGAAGGGCCAAAACTTCTAAATCTGCATTAAATATTTTCAGGACATAAGCACCAACAGCAAAAAAGCCGTAAATTTGATTATGATCGAGATTTAGTTCTTTAATGTCAATAAAGTTGCGAAATTACCAGATATGTCCTCGTACTTGCACGCTGGACAGTCTAGTACGTAAGCTTACAAATTAATTTAAACGGAGTAGACGTAAACGTTTTTCAGATAATTAAAGCAATGTACGTATTAACGTGATTATTATCGTAGGCTCGCAGCAATTGTCGTAGACTCTTCAATGTGTCAATCGCTCTGCTCATACTACCTATGATACCAAGCTTAACTCCAACTACAACATTCAACAACATAACGCGCTTAACACTTCCATTTTTATATACTTCACACTTAATCGTCTAACTAAAATACTACTATTAGCAAAAACACACGCATCACCTCTCGAAATTGTTAAATTAACAATTTGTTAAATAGGTTAAGCATATCTATATTCACCTGATCCTTCCACCGTGTTTTGATCTAGCTGTGCCATATCAGTGTCCCTTTCGTTCCAAATTTTCTGCCTTAGTCACGTATACCTCACGACTAAATACCTGAATTCTTAATGTAATCACCGAACCAGCATTCCCGATGTATGACCGATTTGATTTCCTTTAGGACTTGGTTGACCATTTTGTCCATCTTTTATCTTTTGGTGGTGGAGTTTGGAGAAGATTGATTAAGATTTTAATTGCCAGAGCTTCATAAAGCATATCATCCTTGTTACTTCTTACCGTCAAGTACTTTCTTACTGTACTGAGAGACAATAAAAGCACCCGAATAATCTCTGAATTAACTTTAATTAAAAGGTTGTATATTAATTCAATAAAACCATCAGCAATCGCCATTATGAGTATGAGCGTATATTAACTATCGATGGGTGGGGGCTAATATATGAAAGTGCGCGGTCTGATTAACCATTCCCGTATTTAAATGTTATTTTGCTTCTCCCCACCCGTTGCACGCGTCCATCATGATAAGACGAATTTTGTTCCGCGGGCCTGGTTCAACCAATGAGCAAAATGTTAATGAATAGGATGAAGGGGCAAGCTCTGGGGCTCGTCGTTCGATATTAATAATCCATTCCAGACGACTGAATCAATTCCTACAAATAACGTAACGATTCCGGGTGGGAGACGGCTGAGAAAATGTCAGTACATTTCGTGTGGGTTAAGTTTTGATTGATTGTTATGTGTTGTATCAACTTGTTGATGGGTATGATAGAAGAATGAGAGAAACGACAGTGGAGAATGATATTACCTGGCAAACCGCCAAGTGTGCGGCCGACTGCTATAATTGATCGACGTAGAGGGAAACCATAATTCAGGAACCTTTGTCTACCACTGGGAAAAGGAGGCGACCATAACCTCTTACTCTTTCAATCTGTCAAGTACGACGGATGAAAACTCCTTTATTTACTATTCGCCAAAGGAGCGGGATTATCGCTGCACCTACGTCGATCATTTGATTAGTAGCCCTTTAATCGCCCGTGTCCTCTTTCAGCTAATTATGTGCGGGCATTGGTGCATGAGTGACTTCTTGCGGTCGCAATTAGGGACCTCATCAAAGAGTGAACGTATGATGCATATCTTATGAAAAAAGGGACATGCTACATCGCACTCAGGGCGACGTAATTCACAGGCAAACACAACGAGAATATTTCTTACAGTTGGCATTTACCTTGCGCACAGTCACTCATCATACCTTCACTTTTCGGGCTCGCGATAATACCCTTCGGTAATATGTACGAATATAATCTGCAAGATGAAAATTCGAATTGACATTTGTTCTTTTTCAATTTTTGTGAAGTGAGCTAGCCTCACTACATGTTCCCCGATTATTCAGATGTTGTTGTAAGGGGAAGATTAAACGTACCGGTCGTGAGTGGATCATTGTACCGGCGATTTGTTTTTGCCAATCAAAAAACAGACTCTTAATCAGAACTTAGTATTCCCATTCTAATTCCGAAGAAACCATCCTAAATTTGGTATACCTAACCTTTCTCTAACTACTTAGATCGCATTTGCTGTAAGACGCTTGCCGGCAGGCAATGAGCCACAGAGTGAAAGGAGAGAGAGCACAATTATCAAACACCCGTCAATAAAGCCTATATAAAGTAGATATTTTGACGCAGTAATCTTGTAGAAAGGCATACTGCGCTTGTGTCATGCGTACATATTCATACCATATAACTATCATGTCTTTATATTGCAGAAATTACTACATTAGCATGATAAGGAATACATTACCGATGGCAGCGCTGAGAGACCTGATCATAAAATACGTGCAACACATTTGCGTAGATCACGGTTTCCCGATGATCCGGCTAACAGCAACGTTTTCAGCAAAAACGTCACTTACATGACGACGACAACAATGACGCCGATACCATCAATGCAGCCAGCCTCAAGGCAACGTATAAAAGTCATTTCTAGACGGTTATTAGCTGGCGGTGGACTCTCACAGGCGTCCTCCTAAATAGAAAAGCAAGCGACACACATAAGTGTTATATGGCATGCGTATGTAAGTCAAACAAATGCAGTGTGCTCCGCAAGTATAGTATCACATCAACAGAGCCAAAACATGTAGTTTATTAATGGGTATCATTGATCGCTACTCTCTGCACCCTATTCATTACATCGGTCTTCGTAGCTCATCGCGTGCCGGCAATTGCCATTCCAGCAGATACGAATAAAATCTCGAAGTGGGGTAGGTATGCCAAAATTAGCATTGTATCATCAGTATTAGATTGGGTATAACAGATTGAGATTAGATGTGACCTTTTTGATTGGCCTAAATAATTTGCCGGTAGAATCACCCACTCGCGACCGGTACGTTTAACCTTTCCCTTGTTGTCAATGATTGGCTGCACTTTGTACAAATCGGCCTTGTGAAGCCGAACGAATGTCCGATCACTGTAAATGATCGTTTCTTTCAGTGAAACTGCGTAGAACGAATACAGCTGTTGTTTGCGGACGGGGTACATACACAGCTGTTGCTGCAGAAGGGATACACATCGCAAAAAAAAAATCTGGTGCGATAAGAGCCGGGAACTTGAACCTCAAGAGCACTGCGATTGGGACTCCAAACATTTGCCTTTGATTGACTACCTCTCTTCTCTACTCTTTTCGTGTATGCTGCAATATATAATTGTATATAAATAGTGATTTTAGGTCATGCTCTGATATCCAACTCATCGCCTAAACACAAAAATAATTAAGTTCGCGAAAGGTAGCCGTCATGCGTCATGATGCGGCATCATTGATGCCCCATTAATGATAGAATTTATCGTTGGAGTGAACAGCATTTTGGTGACGAGAGTAGCATTGGTGTGTAGCTATCTGATTCACTAATAAGCCGATGGCTAGCAGTAGCTGCGGCCGCCACTGCTGTTAGCCATCGGCTTCACTAGTGAATCAAATAGCTACACACCAATTGGCAACAGTCAACAAACTGCGGTTTTTTTTACAGATATCCTAGCTCATGTGGTATGAGCTAT
>JH597986.1:28548-51150 GCA_000173235.2 Hyaloperonospora arabidopsidis Emoy2
TCCCACTGAAAGAAGATTTAGAATATCTATCGGCTTATAGGGGCTGACGGGTGGTCAGCCACGATATAGGAAAGATCTTTAAGATATAATTTAGGACAGGAGTACCTAGACTAGGTAATATTAGGATTAAGATATCCTATAGAGTTAAGCGTAAATAAAGTTCAGTTCCCCTTTTGATCTTGTCTAAGACACGTGCCTTGCGAGGCGTCTCTGATCGTTGATCGTTGAGAGTTAGCAACATCTCCCTGAGGTAGCTACTCTTGAGCACTAAGTGCTGTAGATTCACTGAATCGTTCGGTTCCCTGGAACAGGGACCTTAAGCTTTACGCTTGTTGGCTCATAGATTCTAGTTCGTTATAACTTATATCGCTCTTTGAGCACTAAGTCTTCCTCTGACTTAAGGAGCTGTGTAGCTCCGCTACACTTGGTAGCACTTGCAGTCAATCTACGCCTGAGTCTTTAATTATGGATCCTCTGTGAGGATGGAAAACCCCACTCCCCTCTCTGAGGCCCAAAAGGTCGCGCTTGATAAGCTGACCGCATCTTTGGGTCCAGAGTATGTGGAGTTCCTTGTATCGCAAGGCCCGGAGGTGCTGACTGCACGTGTTGAGGTCCTCTTGCAGTATGAAGCGTCCTTCTAGGGCAGGTCCAAGACCAAATGGCGTTGGCTATGCCTAAACGCTATGTGTCTGTTCCAGACGAAGAGGCTAGGCCTCGCCCACTTAGAGTGGAAGTTAAAAACTACTTAGGAAAGGAGGGTGAAAACCTCATCCTCTAGATCCGTGAGATTGAGATGGCCATGAGATCAGGCCTGATCAAGCTTGACCATCAACAGGTCTCGCTGGCTATCTCAAAGCTCGATGGAAGAGCTAGAGAATGGGCCTTGACGTGTAGCACGTCGGTCGACTTAGCGTTTCCCACATGGGAGTCGCTTAAGTCACAATTGGTACAGGTGTTTTCACCACCTAACCAGGCTTACCGCGTGCGTTCACGCTTTTTGTCAACCCGTCAGGGTAAGAATGAGTTAACGGACTATGTCCAAGAGCTGAGAGCTCTCATGGCTGCTATGCAGTCTGACCCTCTGCCTGAAGCAGTCCATGCAACTATATTCATGGAGGGTCTCCGTACTGGCATTGCTAGAACCGAAGTCTTTTGGGTTCACCCCTCTACATTCGAAGAGGCTGGGAGAATTGCTCTTGATACTGAGCATAACTTCAAGTCGGCCAGACTTGGCTGGAATGGGTACAATCCTAGCTCCGCGAGAGCACTCCACGAGTACTCCGGCCGTAAATAGGCCGATACCGATGGATCTCAGCTATGCTGAAGATGAAGGTGAAGTTGAACTTCAAACTGCTGAGCAGCAACGTGTTGTACGACGGTGTTATACGTGCGGAAGCACTAAACACTTACGTCCTGGTTGCCCTTTGCGTAGACAGCTCTAGGCCACGAGTCAACACTCTACCCCGAGCCAGAAGTCTGGCATGGCACGGGGAAATGGCGACACCCAGTAGGCGCGGGGCGCCCTACTGGGGAAGAACTAGGTTCTGTAACACCTTTAGGAGGTAAAGTTGAATAGGGCTTAGCCTCAAAGGGTTCCATACCTACTGGTCCAGAGCGTGGATACAAGTCTGGCTTGTTGGTCGCTGAGGCAAAAGTTAAAGGCTTTGAAAAGCCTTGGTCGATTTTAATCGATTCTGGGGCGTCTTGCAATTATTCTTGACGTCGTTCCCTTGAGGGAAGTCAGCGTTATGCTGAAGCGCTTACAGCGCATGAGGGTGATTCAATCACGGTTCGTTTTGCGACTGGAAGTCGTGTCACTGTACCTAAAGTTCCGTTGAACTTAGATATAAAGTTTTTGGACCTTGATAGCATTGAACGCTGTCTTGTCCTTGATTTGGACTCGAGATATGATCTCATCCTAGGTATGGCTTGGCTTAAACGCCATGAGCCATGGATTAACTGGAGGTCTAAGACCTTAGGCACTACGCGCAATGTTCCTAGCGAAGCTTTGGAAGAGTCATGAGTCCACCTTTGCTAGGCAAAACAAAAGCACTATTGGCGCGAGCCTTCGACAGAAGATGTCAATGTGCTGGACACTGGAATGTCCGAGTTAACTAACTCCAATGTTGAAACATGAATTCCGAGCGTAGCTCGTTGAGAATTAGTGATACGGCACGTACTCCGTTGAGTGTTACTCGTCGTGATAACGAGTCACTGCATGCTGCAAGCATGGTTGGCCTAGGGCCGAGTTATCAAGGATGTGATTCTTTTGATGTTTGTGGGGTGACACGTAAGAATTCACTGAGTGCGGTCGGCCGTGAAGGCACCACACTTGATGTCGGTAATGACATCAGCTCTCGTATAGAGCGTACTACTACTAGTAGTAACCACGGGAAACTATTGTCCCGACCCCAGAGGGGTGTAAGGTCTCATCGAAGAGAAGACCTGGACGTCGGTGGCAACTGTTAAGCGCCAGGAGTCCGTGCAGTCACATAGTGACAATAGTGATACACTATATACACTTGTCAACGGAGTGACTGGCCAGGTGGAGGGCAATGTTAGCCTGGAAACCCTTCCATCTTTGGATGCTTTTTGTGAGCTAGACGAAATGTCTGATGGCGAGTTTAGCCAGGCCTTGATAGCAGGAGATTTAGCCGAATAAGTGGTCATTAGACCCGATGTCGAGTTGAACTCGTCCTCATTAATGCATGATTCGGTCCTAGGGGACACCAAGGCGGCACTCAGTGCCCGAAGTGGATCTTCGATCCTTAAAGATCCTTTGGATCCATTCTATTCTTTGGTAAAGGAATTCTAAGATGTGGTGTGTCACAAATCCACCATCTGTCTTACCTCCCGATAGAGGTGTATGTCATGAAATTGACCTAGTTCCAGGAACTAAATACTGCGTAACACGGCAGTGGCCTTTACCTAAGAAAGAGAGTGACTTCATTGGCGATTTCTTTCGTGCTAAGCACGCGGCGGGAATGGTGCGGGAGAGTAAGTCTCCCCATTCCACACCTACCTTTTTTGTCAAAAAGCCTAATGGTAAGTGGCGTATTGTGCACGCTTATAATAAGCTTAATGCTGCCACTATCTCGGCTCAGACACCAATCCTCAGAAAGGATGTTCTTCAGAACAATATGGTGGGATGTACATTGCACAGTGCGCTCGACTTAGTCGATGGTTATTACCAGCTGCTCATGCGAGCAAGCGATATTCCGCTAACAGCGGTTAGTACCCCGAGCGGTATGCTCTGGGAGTGGCTCGTTATGCCACAAGGGCTGTCAAATGCCCCGGCTACTTTTAATCGTCCGGTGACGCTACTATTCAGACCTCATCGAGGCTATGCACAAACGTACTTTGATGACATCTTTGTCCATAGTCGTGCAACGAACGGTCGATCTAATGTGCATAATCACATTGATCATATACGAGCAGTGCTCGAGTGTATGCGCACGAACAAATTGTATGCATGCATCTAAGTGCATCTTTGGTGCAGAAGAGATTTTCTTCTGGGGTACTTCATTGGGAAGCGAGGCCTTCGAGCGGACCCCGCTAAGGTAAGGGCCATAGTCGATTGGCCGGTTCCAAAGAACCAAAAGGATCTACTTAAGTGGCTTGGCCTTGCCAATTACTTGCATAAGTATAGTGCGAATTACGCAGATATGGCTCGGCCATTATCCAATCTCCTTAAGAAGGATGTGGATTGGTGTTGGGGTGACACCGAACATGATGCTTTCCAAGCAGTTAAGGAAAGTCTCTTTCATGCGCCAATACTGGTTTTGCCTGATCCTGATCGGCCTTTTAATGTCGTCTGTGACGCATCTGACTTTGCCATAGGCAGTGCTCTGTTACAAACAGATGTCGATGGACGCGAACGCGTCATTGCATTCGAATCTCGACAGCTCAGAGCTGCTGAAAAGAACTATCCAGTTCATGACAAAGAGCTACTTGCTATCAAGTACGCTCTAGTCAAATTCAGAGTACATCTACTTGGCTCAAAGCCATTTGTGATCTATACACTTCATGCATCATTGCGCACTGCGACACAGTCGCCGCATCTCTCTCAGAGAATGGCTCGTTGGCTTTCATTCTTTGCCAAATATAACTTCGAAGTGAAGTATAAGCCAGGAAAGTAAAATGCTTTGGCTGACGCGCTATCTCGCCGACCTGACTATGAGCTTTCTCACGTCACTAAGCTGTCATCGTCAGTCGCTGACTTAATCCGTGTGGCTTATGTTAAGGGTGAACAATGTGTAGCTTTGCTACGTGCTCTTTGAAGCGATTAGTTTAAAGACTCGGACATAGAATTGTCGGCACTTTTACGTGCGAGGCTACATCGATGTTCTATTGATAATGGTCTGTTGTGCTATCGCACAGATATTGAGGGTAACCCTCGTATCGCTGTCCCTCATGATGAGGAGTTGAAGTATCCAATCCTCTATGAGGCACATGATACCGGTTCAAGTGGTCATCTCGGTCGCGAGAAGACCTATAGCTCAGTGAGCCAGGCTTATTGGTGGCCCAAAATATACAAGTGTGTGAGCACCTATGTGCGTACGGATGAAACGTGTCAACGGGTGAAACCCACACCACATGCGGCGGTGCCGCTGGCTAGTCTGCCTGTACCCACTGGGTGTTGGGAGTCCATGAGTATGGACTTTGTGTTTGGCCTAGCGAAAGATTCGGAAGGCAACACTGGCATTGTGGTCTTTGTTGACCGATTGAGCAAGATGGCTCATCTAGCGGCAGTGACGGATTGTATTGATGCCAAAGGTACATCGAAGCTGTTTATCGACCGTGTGTTTCGACAACATGGTTTGCCAGTGGCAATTGTCTCTGACAGAGATCCCCGCTTCACTGGGAAGTTTTGGAAGTCCATCTTCAAGGTGCTCGGTACCCGTTTGGACATGTCCACAGCGGATCATCCGCAGACCTATGGTCAAACTGAGCGTGTTAATCGCGTCATTAATGCCATTTGCGCAGTGTTTGCGCTGATACGCCTAAGCGTTGGAGCTCCATGCTCCCTGTTGTTGAGTTTGCGTTGAACAACGCTTTTCGCGCCTCTACAGGCTATACTCTGTTCTACGTGAACGGTCTCACCCACCCTCACGTTCCTTTAACGCTACCACTATGTGGTTCAGGGCTTGTTGGGGGAGAGGTTACCGATCGGCTTGCTGATATCAGCCCTGCTGCTGTTCAAAAACAGGTAGGCGAGTTTCTCGCAACGCGTTTGAAAGTCTTAAGACATGTGCGTGACGCAATGGATGAAAGCCAAGACCAACAAAAACAACAAGCAGATGCTAAAAACAGAGTTTGTATTGAGCGTTATAAGGTCGGAGACCAAGTATTACTCAATGCTAAAAACCTACCCACAAATGTAGTGTCCGCTGTCTTTAAGACAAAGTTGCGTCCACGCTTCATTGGACCATTTACGGTCACTGCCAAGAAGGGACGTGCGTATACGCTAAACCTTCCGCGCAAATTGTGCACACACCCGGTGTTCTACGTAGGCTTACTTAAGCCATACAGGAATCCTTCCCCTGTGAACTTGGAGGCGCTTGCGCCGACGACAAGAGCTGTGCCCCGGATTGCTGTAAGCGAATCAGCGAGTCCAACTGAACCTCGCTCCGAGTTTGAGCACGCTCCATAGCCTGAGGGCGGCTTTTCATCGCATACAGAATGCACTGGGTCTTACCCAAGGTCTCTTGGAGACCCTTCACTTCGAGAACCAATTTCTCGTGGTCCTCCACCGGTACACCGGCCAACCCCAACGCTGCTCGATGATCATGGGAATCGTCAGTTTCATGTCGAGAGACAACTGAAACGACGTCGTCGTCATGGCCAATACCAGTATCTGGTAAAGTGGAGAGGGTACCCAGAGTCGGAAAACACATGAGAGTACGAGATATCCCTTCCGCAAGATTGCCCATACGCCTTGAATTTTTTTGAACATCGTGGCCACGGTCATCTCGAGACCAAGGCCATTTCCCACCACTAGTGGTATGGGTTGGCGGGTTGGTGGTCACAATCTGACCAGCACCCGCGGCAGCCATAGTAGCCGAAGCATGCGCGTGCGATTGCGCAGTTGGCCTCTGGCCGTAAGCTTGGCATAATCATACCGAAGTTTGCGTACGAGACGCACATCAGCCACATTGGAATTAGCTCTCAGAGTGTACATACTGCTCAGACGACGAGTGCGGTGCACCCAGCGAGCGAAGGCGTCGTTTTCACCGTCCGTTGTTTCGCCTGCGGACAAGAGAATGGGTACGCCCTTAATCGGTGGAACCGGTGCACCACATTCTTGCATCTCAAGGCGTGCCTTGTACTGACTTTGTGTTGTCAGATATGGCTCCAGGTACCTCTCACGAAGTGCCTGGCCACTTGCCACTTCCTCGGGAGAAGTAGCTCCAGGACCAATGGTCCACGTTGCCAACGTTTGGCCAGTCGTTTGACCTAGACGTTCTCCACACTGAGTGGAGTGAACACATAGTCGCACTGGTTCTTTAGGGTCGTGACCATTTGTCATGGCGCCGAGCGCTTTCTTCTCGTTGAACTTCCAACTCTTGCTTCTCATCGAGAGGGTTGGTGATGATTGCATCATCCGAACCGGTTGTTGAATGCGGCGCCAATGGCACATTCGCATCATCACGTTCAGAGAACGGACTTAACGTAGTAGGAGGTTGTACCTCAGACATGGGTGTATCGTACATTGTACTTGCATCACCCGCGAGACTGATATCGCTACCATAGTCCACTGTCTCCTCCATCCCGAGGTATGCACAAAGAGCCTTTGCCTCGCTAGGCTACGAGGACATGGTGCTAAAGCTTTGCGTTACCGTGAGGTTAACCGCAAGCGCACTGACCTTGTTGACGAACAAAGTTCGATTGAAGTTTGGGTAAACGTCAGTCTGGTGGGGAGGGTGTAAAGGGGTTACACATCGAAAGGTACTCGGTACCCTGTGTCTTAGACGCACGGGATGGTATCCCACTGAAAGAGATATAGAATATCTTATCGGCTTATAGGGGCTGACGGGTGTCAGCCACGATATAGGAAAGATCTTTAAGATATTAATTTAGGACAGGAGTACCTAGACTAGGTAACATTAGAATTAAGATATCCTATAGAGTTAAGCGTAAATAAAGTTCAGTTCCCCTTTTGATCTTGTCTAAGACACGTGCCTTGCGAGGCGTCTTTGATCGTTGATCGTTAAGAGTTAGCAACATCTCCCTGAGGTAGCTACTCTTGAGCACTACGTGCTGTAGATTCACTGAATCGTTCGGTTCCCTGGAACAGGGACCTTAAGCTTTACGCTTGTTGGATCATAGATTCTAGTTCTTTAGAACTAATCTCGCTCTTAGAGCACTAAGTCTTTCTCTGACTTAAGAGCTGTGTATCTCCGCTACAATGGGTGTATGGTGGTGTGGAACAGCGGTCTATCTGGTACTGCAGAAATTACTAGATTCAAGTGACAATTGGAATTGCGAGCCCGCATTTTAAAACCCACTTCAGTCTGTGCATCTGTAGATCCGTCTGTTAATAGTGCTAGGTGTACATATAACTTTGTAATAAGTGCTATTTAGCCTTTCTCCTCGTCATATTAGAAAGCAGCTTAAATGCACACGCATCCATCGGCACTTATATATTTTAAACAAATCCACAACCAATTTCTCAGTATTCAAAAACAAGAAATAAGTTCGTACATTAAAAAACCTAACTTATATCATCATATAGACTGAAACACTTATAGTAAAGGGTGAGCTCTAAAGCTTCTCCTTCAACTTTTTGGTTAGATCGTATGTTTTGTGAGTCCAAATGGAGAAGCTATCGGCGTTTGTGCGTAAATAGCTATCTGAACCTTTTACAGCCAACATTCTGGCTGTCACGCGGGTGTACCGTATACGTCTCTCTACGCGCGATATGAAAGGTCCTTCCGCTTCATTGCTTATAAAAATCTGTCAATTCTTAGTTGGTTTAATGTTTGCGAACTCTTATAAGTGTAATGGTAATATGCCCACGTGCACGTGTGACGGGCTATAAAAATTGGGATGCACTGCGGGAGTTGAAGCAGAATACGATCCTATTTACAATATATATTTTAGATATACATAGACTACTCGATGAAATTCTACTTCAATGAGAGGCTTCGTGAGAGTGTCGATGGTGATCCTTGTAATAAGAGCATCCACTTTAGGCTTAAAGACTCTACAGCAGTAAGTACTACATAAGTTTTTACACCAATCTTTAATCAGCATGAATTTCGCATAAATTCCTATGCTGAAACTTCACAGCAATAAGTATGACTTAACGCTATTATTATATTTTGGGCGAATTTAGCGATAGAAGTTTAATCGTGTGTTTTGTGCGAATTCATTTTCTAAAAATAGATTGAAGCTATTACAATTCCAGTCCTTATTTACCCCGCCCTATTTTATCATTGTACACAATCCACACATATTACAGACAGTATAAACTTGTCTCTAGGTGGGTTAGTGGACCTTGTCACCACGTACTACTTGTATACATATACCTTCATCTATTAATGCCTTCGTTTACCACGTTTACCACTCCCGCTAGTTTTGGAAGCACTACATTGCTTGTCCGCGAATCTTTCCCCCCCCATATGCATGACCACGAGAAATCCTTTCAGATCTTCTCCAATCACAAGACTTGCCTTAAATCTCTATATTCTTCTGCAAATTGTCCTTTCGAATAATGCCACTTTCGCCTAGTATGCCAATTACCCTCCTCCTCAAGGAAATAGAGAATTATAAGGACACCGGTCATGCGGTTCAGGCTTGGACTATATCGCTGTAGGTTCTCGCTCGCCCGTAACAAACATCAGCACAAAAACAAGATTACTTGTATGCTGCACTATCGTTATGTAATAAACTGTTAAAAGGCAATACCTACATGGCGGCTTCAGGAAGAGATAATATACGCATCAATCGTAGTAAGAAATTATATTTTGCAGGTTTTTGTTTGCTTTACAATTAAGAATAGGTAGGTCATTAAATATTTGTTCGAGCCTTCAGGAGTGATCAGAAAAAGTATAACGAGTAGGTAATTAAACACCAATTCTCAACACGAACGCTTTTTTAACGTTCGTGTTGATACTTTGCAATGGATCGGCAAAGCTTTGTTGAGTTGTGGAATAAGGTTGAGAATGATACAATCACGTATTCGTACTCGGCTCGCGTATATGTTGCTGTGGCAGGAGACCTCCACCGCCGCTTAAGTGGCAAATATGAATACATGCTGGTGATTGTTTCCGCTCTGTGGTCGAAAACCGCTAGAAATGACAATCATTAGTGTCAACCCATACTTTCGTGATTGCTTGCTCGAGTATTGAATATCTTCATGAGATCTTCAAATATTGCGCCGTCAACAGTTTGAAACGACATGTAGCAGAATTAATATTTGTAATTTTTGCCGCTTTTGTCATCGTCTTGTTCGTATAAACACGTAAAATTTCTTTCCAATTACAGAAAGATTTAAAAATGGACATGCTCTGTAGACGGCTGTAGAGGATATGGAATATCGATATAAAAACGTGTATTAACGCTCCAAAGTCTGAAAGAGATAATCAAACAATGAAAAATGTCGGAGGTAATACATGATCCAGAAGAACTATTGAATAGACAGATCAGGACCGGAAGTCTTCGTTGGTCTGTATAAAATTAATAAGGGTCATCCACTTTGTGCGACATTTTACAACGTTTACGTGAAGCAGGGAAAATAGGGCGGGCCATAAATAGCTTCATATTTTGCTAGTATCGATTCGAAGACCGTCGTGTTTATGTAAGAAATTATTTTTGTCAATCTACTGCAGCCAATGAAACTCAACTGAACTTGGTCGATAAATCGATTAGTCTAAAAACAGTTCTAATAACATTCAGTCTCAAATTTTATCAGGTGTGTCACAAAACTACAATACGTAGGCGGAAAATTGATAAAACATTTTTCTAAGTCCTTTCCTGAGTAAATTCGCTGCTGTGGCGCACTCTTATGAGCATAAGAAAATGTGATTTTTAACAATGCAGAACTACGATGCCTACAGGCACCGAAAGACTAAAACTATAACGGCTTTTAATGCCTTGGGACTTGTAGTTTTATACTATCCACCCCGGCCATATATCAAACATATTCTTAAAATTTTGATTGCGTTCACCATCCAAGTCAGTTATCACACTCGCAAGCTTTGGGATCATTTACTTGACTGCAAAGGGCAAGCGTAAAGGTATTCGTAACCATAATAACAATGTACAGAAGCTTTCGGCCGACCAACACATTTAGCAATGCTTGCATTAATAAATAGAGATGCTTATACCGTGCCACACAATTATATCTCTGACACAAAAAGAATGTTGCGCTGACCTTATGTCGATAGTTGTATCCTTTCCGTCAATAGTAGGTAAAGTTACGAGAGCCCTACGCTTTACTAATACATCATGCTGGTATGTATTAGGTGCTTCTGATCCATGGTAGCAGTGCCCGGCATCTTTTGTTAATATTTCTAGTCCGTATAGATGTAGACGACAAAAAATCTTAGACGCGCCAGGTTAACTCGGGGCTTAACGTCCGTTGCCACAGGTTTTTGCTCTGCATGCTACGTGTAGCAGTATTGGTCATATGTAAAAAGCTAGCACACATGCGATATACCTGTACCCCCCCCACCGAACCGGATGACAACGCAAAGTATAGTGCTTAGCTAACTGCTAATCTCGCGGTGGTGGCTATACTTGATATCACGCGTCGATTCCAGAAGGGGTGCCTGAGTAGAACACAAGGTTGGTACGCGCAAGTTTGGTAACTTACGCAAAGATGGTTGGCTGCAACCGCCGATAGTAATACCAATTTATAATAGGCACGAAATTATGACAGGATTATCGCATCAATTGGCACAAGATCATGACAATATTATATCATCAATAACTATGACGAGTTACACAAATGGTTGTAATAACCAGGTACGCTGGTATGATACCCACAGAAAGAGACCAGTAAAATGATAGACGTATTATTGTATCACATACGCTAAGCGGTAATACCGTAACTTAATGATTACGGATGGATGGTATCGATCGTAATAGGGTCTTCATAGAGGCGACGTAGTTCTGGTGTGGTACAAAGAAGAACTATGATGAGGACTATTCGATTAGGTAGCATCGTTTTAAGGTTAAAGACGTAAGTAAGGTTTATTATCGCTATAAATCAGTAAATATATTCAGGTTCCCTTTTGATCAGTTTCAGACACATGTCTTTCTAAGACGTCTCTGGTCGTAAGAGTTAAGTGCCTGAGTTAAGGCTGAGTACTCTTGGGCATTAGTGCCACGTGATTCCTTGGAGTCGTAGTCCCCTGAACCAGGAATAGAAGATTAAGAGCTTGTAATACACTTATAGTAAAGTCTCACTAAGTCTGTAAGACGTGAGACCCTTTACGCTAATAACCGTTTAGTTTAACATACTAAGAGACTCTACGAGTCTAGAAGTCTTCCTCTGAAAAAGGAGTTAGGGAATCTCCGCTTTACTTGGTAGCGCTTGTAGTCAATCTACACCTGAGTCTGTTAAAGACTGTTCCTCTGTAAGGATGGAAACAAAGATAAACCTCTCCAAGGCCCAAGGATTAGCGTTGTAAAACTCAGATGACTAGTCGGGATTGAACACGTGAATTTAATCCTCGCATAAGGTGCTGACATGATATGTGCACGTCTTGACGCCTTTATGCAATTTTAGTCCACTTGAATTGGGCAAGTACACGGCCATTTGGCATCGGCTATGCCTACTAGGTTTATCCCCACACCAGATAAAGATCCAAGGGCTTGTTTACTTGTTTCGACTGTATATACATTTGAGGGAAAAGAAGGGGAGAATTTCCTGTTGTGGATCAGAGAGGTGTAAATGGCCATGAACTCCACTATGCTCAAGTCGAAGCAACAACGAGTTGGGATGAATATCTCAGAATTAGGTAGTCATACCAGAGACTGGGCTTTCACATGTAGCACGTCTGTTGACGAGATTTTCCCCACATGGGATTTGCTAAAACAGCAAAAATTTCGGGTGTGTTGCTCCGCCTAATCGGGCATATCGATTGCATTCCCGCTTCCTATTTTCCCATCAGGGCAAGAAAGAACTATCGGACTATGTCCAGGAGCTGAAAACTCTAATCGCTGCCATGCAGATTGACCCCTTACCATTAATGGTTCTGGTTATCATCTTCACGGAGGGTCTTCGTACTGGCATGGCTTGAACGGAAGTATTCTGGGTCCACCCACCTCTTTTGAGGCGGCTTTGGATATCGCGTTGGACGCTGATTTCAACATTAGGGCAGCCCTTTGTTTCACCCATTGGTACAACCCAAACTCGGCGAACTCATTCAGTTCGTTCAATAGGCCGGAGCCTGTGGACCCCAGTCTTGCCGAGACGGGCGAAGAAGCAGAGCTTCGAGCTGTAGAACAACATTTTAACATTCGACATTGTTTCGCGTACCAAAGCAGAAAGCGCCTGCGACCTAATTGCCCTTTACGGGCACGCCAGGCTTCTTCAAGCCGAACTCCCGCCGCAACCCAGAAGTCTGGCACGGTGCGGGAAAACGTAGAATACCAGTAGGCATAGGGCGCCTTGATGGGGAAGAACTAGGTTCTGTAGAACCTCTAGGAGGTATTAACAAACATCACCTAGCCCCAAGGAGCTCCGTGCACTCTAACACGGGGCGAGAATACAAGCCAGGGTTGTTGGTTGCGAAAGCGAGTGTCAAGAGCTTTGATAAACTCTGGTCGATTTTGATCGACTCTGGTGCATCCGGTAATTAGTCAGACGATGTTCCCTGGAAGGGAATCCACGTTATGTTGAGGAGCTAGAATCGCACAAGGGTGATACGATCACTGTTCACTTAGCGACAGGGACTCTAGTCACTTCACCCAAAGTTCCTGTGAGCTTGGGTGTGAAGTTCTTCATTTTTAGTCGTATCGAACGCTGTTTAGTCCTTGATTTGTACTCGAGATATGATCTCATCCTTGGTATGGCTTGACTTGAGCGCCATGAGCCATAGATCGACTGGAGGTTGAAAACATTAGGCGCAATACGCGCTGCCCTTAGCGGAGCTTTGGAGAGTCATTAACCCACCTCCGCTAGGAATCAGAAGTGCTACTGTCACGAGCCACTGTCTGAAAATGTCCGTGTTCTGGACAGCGGAGGTGGGTTAATGACTCTAATTAGTTGTTTCTGAAGATGTCAAAGATATGAGCATGAAGCAAATCTCGATATGTGATATTGAAACGGCACGTACTCCGTTGAGTGATATTCGTTGTAAGAACAACATACTGAATGCTGAAAGCATTGTTGACCAAGCGTCAAGCCATCGAGGGTTGAACCCAGCATATGAGCGTATAAAAATGGCACGTATGTACCCACTGAGTGACGTTGGCTGTGATAGCGACGCGCTGAATTTCAATGTTGACATTTTTGGTGAAATGCCAAGGCACCCCGATCCCGGCTCAGCGGATGCGCGTGAAGTGGCACGGAATCTACGTGATGACGACGTCAAGTCAAATGACTTTTCACCCGGTGTTGATAGTGACATCAGCTCTACCTTAGAGAAAATTACGTTTGACAATGATATCGATCAGAAAGATACGAATCATATAGCGCGTGCTGTGTCACAAAGTGATGACAACTATCAGCTGTATACACTCGTCAACGGAGTGACTGGTGTCTATGATGGTACGGCTAGCCTTGAGGCTATAACCTCGTAAGGCACTCTGCTAGATCTTGACGAGCTGTCAGTAGATGAGTTCAGTCGTGCACTAAAGAATGGAGACATTTCAGAGGTGGTGGTCATTCGACCCGACATCATTGAGTAGAACTCATCTTCGCTTCTGACGAAGGTGACCTGGAGGACACAAAAGTGGCAGTCAGTGCGCGTAGTGGGTCATGAATATTTAAAGATTCTCATGATCCCTTTTATTCCTTAGTCAAGGAATTTAAATATGTGGTGTGCCACGACCCACCCTCTTTTCTACCTCCAGATAGAGGTGTCCGTCATGAAATTAACTTAGTTCCTGCGATTAAATACTGTGTCACACGACAGTGACCCTTGTCTAAAGAGAATGTGATGTCATTGATGAATTCTTCCGTGCCAAGCACGAGGCAGGGATGGTACGTGAGAGTAAAACCATCCACATTCGATACCGACATTATGTATCGAAAAACCGAACGGCAAGTGGTGTATTGTGCATGCTTATAACAACCTTAATGTGGTTACTATTGCGGCACAGACAACCAATTATTGGAAGGATGTTCTTCAAAACAACATGGTTAGTTGTACTTTATATAGTGCACTCGATTAGTCGATGGATATTACCAATTTCTCATGCGAGCGAGTGATATCCCGCTTACAGCAGTGATCGTTCCGAGTGGTATGCTATGGGAATGGCTGGCGATGCCCCAAGGGATATCTAATGCTCCGGATGGAATTAATCGTCTGGTGACACAACTTTTCCGCCCCCATCTAATTATGCAGATATGTACTTTAATGACAATTCTGTATATAGTAGTGCCGAACAATGTCGGTCAGATGTTGACAATCAAATGGGTTATCTGCGAGCCGAGCTCGAGTGTATGTGTCTAAATAGATTGTACGTCAATGCGTCTGAATGTATTTTTGGTGTAGAGGAAATTTCGTTTCTATGAAATTATATTGGCAAGCACGACCTCAGGGCGGATCCCGCTAGGGCCAAGGCTATAGTGGATTGGACGATATCTAAGATCAAAATGACTTGCGTAAGTGGCTTGGCCTTGCCAATCACTAACACACATACAGCGAAAACTAAGCTGATATGGCTTGGCCATTAACTTATCTCCTTAAGAAGGACATAGATTGGCTCTGGGACAACACCCATGGTGACGCATTTTGGTCAATCAAGGAGAGTCTTCTCTATGCTCCCATTCTGGCGTTGCCAAATCCTGAGTGCCCTTATGTTGTTGTCTGCAATGCATCCGACTTTGCCATCGTCAGCGCCCTGTTACAAACAGATGATGCAGGCCGTGAGCGAGTTATCACATTTAATTCTCGTCAGATGAGAGCTGATGAAAAGAACTATCCAGTTCATGGAAAAGATCTACTTGCTATGAAGTATGCGCTCGTCAAATTCATCTGCTTGGCTCCGACCCATTTGTCATCTACACGGATCATGCATCATTGCGCATGGCGACACAGTCGCCTCACCTCTCTCTTAGAATGACTCGTTAGCTTTTTTTCGTTGCGGAATATAACTTCGACGTGAAATATAAGCCAGGTAAACAAAATCTGCCGGCAGATCCCCTCTCTCGCTGACCTGATTACGAGCTTGCTCATGTCACGACACTGTCGTCTCATATTGAGGAGTTAATTCGTGTGGCATATCCACAGGACTCTGAGTGTGTGGCATTGTTTCATGCCCTTGAGAGTGAGGAATACAAGGACTCGGACAGTCAATTATCGGCACGCTTGCGGCCAGCCTGCATCGATATTCCATCGATAAATTTCTCTTGTGCTATCGCACAGCGGATGTATTAATTCCTATGAAGTTGGAGACCAAGTCTTACTAAATGCTAAGAACCTACCTAGTTGCCTACCTGTAGTCTCTTCCGTCTTCAAGACAAAGTTGCTCCCACGCTTCATCGGGCCGTTCACGGTCATAGTGAAGAAAGGCCTTGCCTATACACTCAATATTCCGCGCACGTTGCGCACACACCCAGAGTTTTACGTTGGCTTGCATAAGCCATATCATGATCCTTCTCTCGTGTACCGGAAGGCGCTTGCGCTGAAGGAAGGACGTTTTCCTTGTCAAATTCATCTTCGTCAAGAGTTCCATCTGACCATTTAGTCGAGGCAGGTTGTACTCCACCTTCCGCAGTCGTTTGTGGACCGATTTGATCGAGCCAAGACGGTTCATCTGCTCACGCAGCTGAGCCAACTCAGTCGATGACTGTTCACGAGCGCGTCGCACTTGGTCGAGGATCTCCAGGGGTTGTTTCCTCTCATCCACAGACTGATCCAGTGTAGTCTGCACGTGATCGAAAGACTCGCGGAGTTGCGTCACCTCTGACGCTACCTCTGACACCAAGTCTTCATGAACCTGTATCGACACACCGACTCCCTCCTGCGTCGCTTGACGAGCAAGGGAACTTGCAGTTCCATGTGGAAAGGCTTCTGAAGCGGCGTCGTCACAAAGGTCGGTAACAGTATCTGGTGAAGTGGCGTGGATACCCTGAGAACTCATGGGAGTTTAAGGTAGCCCTTTGGCAAGATAGCCCGTACGCCTTTTACGTTTTTGAGCGTCGCACTGAGGGTCAGCTTGCATACCAACGTGCTTCCCACCAATAGGTGTGAAGGTGCTCACCGATACCGATTGACCCGCGACTGTCTGCACAGCCGAAACAGTGATGACCAGAAACTGGTTTCCGTACTGGGTGCGATTCAGAGAACGTAGCTCGCCTTTGGACTACAGCTTAGCAAACTCATAGCGCAGTTTGCGCTCTAACCAGACGTAGGCCATGGAGGCACTAGCTCTAAGAGGATTCATGCAGGGCAATCGACGTGCCTTATGAGCCCAGCTAGTGAAAGTGCTGCCATCTTTGGCCTTACTCTCGCCGGGGTACAGAACGACCGGGATCGTTCTCTGCGTTGGTACAGAACGTGCTTGTTTCGTCAATTTTATTTGATACTCAGAGGTTGTCGTCACTTTGAGGCGTCAAGTATCTCTCTTTGAGAGCATCTCGTTCGGCAATGTCGTCAGGCGTCGTAGCCTCGCGTCCTGTGGGCCAAGTAGGCAAGGACTTCCCTGCGACCTTTTGCAACAACTCATCAACGCTCAAAGGCTTGAAGCGATAGTCCGAATGCGCTTCGGCGATAGCTAATGTCTGAAATAGACGTCTAGCTCTCTCATTTTCCTCGATATAGCGTTGCTGTTGAACATCGAGCTTGTTGGTGATGATAGGTTCATCAAGACTAGTTGAGGCACGCGACGCTGTCAGCGCTTGAATCTTGCTTCGTTCTAGAAATGGGTTTGGCGCTATGCGAGAAGGCTCGCACGATGCTGACGTGGCAGGTTCGGAGTTTCATCTTCTTCTACGACAGTGTCACTGTCATAATCGACGATGTTCTCTCCTCGTATGATGTCTTTCAAAGACTCGGTGGAATACGAAGACTTCGCCATTGATGTACAAGGTGTCGTGAACATAACCGTGAGGCTATCTGTTCTCTCCGAGCTATCTCAATGAGAATGGTGAAGAATGTCGATTCGGAGTATCGACTGTTTGGTGGCGGAGGGTGTAACAGGGTTCCACATATGGTCACGATAATCAGGTACACTGGTGTGGTACCCACAGAAAGAGACCAGTAAAATGATAGACGTATTATTGTATCACATACGCTAAGCGGTAATACCGTAACTTAATGATTACGGATGGATGGTATCTATCGTAATAGGGTCTTCATAGAGGCGACGTAGTTCTGGTGTGGTACAAAGAAGAACTATGATGAGGACTATTCGATTAGGTAGCATCGTTTTAAGGTTAAAGACGTAAGTAAGGTTTATTATCGCTATAAATCAGTAAATATATTCAGGTTCCCTTTTGATCAGTTTCAGACACATGTCTTTCTAAGACGTCTCTGGTCGTAAGAGTTAAGTGCCTGAGTTAAGGCTGAGTACTCTTGGGCATTAGTGCCACGTGATTCCTTGGAGGCGTAGTCCCCTGAACCAGGAATAGAAGATTAAGAGCTTGTAATACACTTATAGTAAAGTCTCACTAAGTCTGTAAGACGTGAGACCCTTTACGCTAATAACCGTTTAGTTTAACATAATAAGAGACTCTACGAGTCTAGAAGTCTTCCTCTGATTATGGAGTTACGGTAGCTCCTCTACAAGAACAATGTATCAACCGCTGAACGTCGACAACAACGAATAGATGAATAATTATATCTTCCTTTTTCAATTTTCACTACTATTTGTTTTTTGCAACATCGCGATGTTCCCCTTCACAAATTTATTCTTTACCACAAAGCTTTTTCATGTAAGACAACTACTCTTTATCTACTACACCTTACAAATTTTGGGTGTCAGCAGCTCCTGCTCAGCTCATTGGCGCGCTTCTTCACCATGTCACGCACATCATCGCCAAGAAGCAGTCCTTGTTCCTATGTTCTTTCTCCCTTTTGTACCATCTATTTCTTGTGGGCAAAGGCTTCATGATCTGTATTGTAAGTAAAGTACATGTTACGTACATTGGCAAGGGTGAACAAACCAAGACGGAGCGGTTAACAGATATTCGCATCACTATACGAGAGAAACTAGTAAGTGTGTCGCCTTTTAGCGCTAAGTCATGAGAAATGTCCCCTAATTTGAAACCAAAAGCTGATTACGAACGTTGGTATTATAGCCTTACGGTGTCTACGTGAACCTTATATAACCTCTTCTACTTTGACAGAAGGTGAAATTATACTGACAGCTAGAGACGCTCTCAGTAACGACAAATTATCATCCTGTACGCTCTAACGATCCCGGCATACTTGGAAAAATCTAGTGGTGTACCGACGGATAACATGACATAAAAGGCCAGAAATTGATTTTGCGTGCTTTCTACCACATCGGCGTCTTTCAGCATAATCAGGTCACTTACTTGGCGAATAGACTTCAGATATTAAATATAGACAACCTAAGACAAACGTAGCAATGGAGGACGGTCATGGAAAGGGTCCACAGAAGTCTGCGTAATAACTCCATCGATGACATCCGTGGTAATATGGCTGTCACTCGCTCAAATAATGTCGTGGTTGGCGTGGTGCGAACGCTGCCACATCCCCAATCTGACAGATATAATTGCTTACGGCGTGAACGCCGCACTGCACGGTATGTTCATAATGCTGCTGTTGCTGTTAGTACTGGTCCCGTGTTTTGTATTTTCTTGAATTCTTGAAGCGCAATTCGGTGTTTTTTTCGCACCCGTATCCATGAAACATCACCGAGTAGGGTATATAGCTTCCAAGAATTTTTTCTCATGCGTTTGGCCATCTTCACGAGCCGTGCACGCTACAAACGGAAGACGGAAATCAAGCCGATATCATTGTAGCGTCCGTGACGAAACGAGACTCGCGACTAAAGGAGGAGTGAGGGAAGTGGAAGTTATCACCGATCGAAAATGTTCCGAGCTCGAGACGGTCATGGAAAATATACGAAGATATATTTTGTTGGTCATCATGGCGGGCCAAGCAGTTGCTCCTAGTGTTATACCGGTTGATAAAAATATGCGCGGGAAGGCAAAGGGTAGATCGAAAGAACACGTCCGCGCGCTCAGAAGAAGAACCTAATCCATATTTCTTGAGCTAGAAGATGTGATAAATTTAGGGTAACGTAAACTTTTACTTTAGTGCGCTAAAACGAATGGTTAAGCAAAATGACCAGAAAATTTGTGCCACAAGAGCAGGCGTAAATTTGGGCACATGTCCGAACAGCCAATTTAACCGACCATCTCATGCGCATTTTTAATGATTTTTTTCTGTTATTATTTGGTTTAAAACTCAGCTTCAATTCAGATATTCAAGAATTGCCACCGACCAGTTTAGTGCGCTTAAATCACATGGTTTTAATATTTCGAAATCAATGCTAGCCAGTTACGGTGTCAAGCTTGTCAATATGAATATTTTAAAAGTATGATTATATGTTAAGGGTATCAATTTTCAGCACTTAAGTGGAGTAACAACTTATGGATACGGGATGCTAGCGAAATGCAGCTAACGTGTACCACATTTGGGGACACTTACGACTGCTCTACCTCCGCTTCCGGATCGATAATACCAGTTCGCGGACGCTGAAATGTATTGGCGCTAAGGTTGACACTATCACACATTACCAGACTGACTATGTGCACACTTTAACTGAGAGCAAGGAGAAGCGTTTACGTTATGTGAGTGTAAAAGTGGTAAGGCCAAATGTGATTGGCACTAAATAAATGGAGGGAAATATAAAATATCATAGGACACGGGGAGATGACAGATTTGGCATTCTACCCTATCGGCGTTATGAAATACTCGAGTCATTTTTTGATTGGCAAATTTGATCAAAGCGCACAAAACTGATCGGAGTGCACTAAATTGAGAGTTTACGTTATTGCTAAATATACCCCATCTATTACTAAATACACCCCATACACTATATACATACCATATCACAATATGGTTCGTACGACAAATGTCGCCCACCGTACCTCGGTACGACCACTATAGCACAACAATATGCATCTATCGTGCAAATGGTAAGTGATTTAACCAAGCAAACTTCTTTGAGCACGCAATAGACGACTGAAGGTCTTTGTCTTTCTAAATGACTTGAGCGATGACCATGATCCACTCGTAACTACATGTCGAGAACATCTAGTTTTCTATTTGTTGCGAGCCCGAAGGGTGAAGCTATTAGTGACTGTGCGCAAGGTTGAAAGCCAAACTTTTGAATCGTACTTATCTGCCTGTCTGTGTGTGTCTGTAAATAACGCGGTTAGGTGTACCTTACACGTACTAAGTGCGATCTAGCCTGTCCCCCTCATAGGTATATAGGCAGATTCAAAGTCACTCTTTGGTTAAGTCAATATTGTGATGCACGCACGTGATTGGCTTAAAATCGATTAAAGGTGAATATGATCACAAAAGTAAATGCTGGACGCTCGTACGCAAAGGCCGACCACGTTGCCTAAGTATACTGTACTAGGTTAGTACAGACAGTAACAGCAGCATACTCATTCGATAGAGACTGCTGTTGTATATCGCTTTGCAACTTGATTCAGTTCTATGAACTGAATTACTTATATCAAAGGGCGAGCTCCAGAGCTTGCTCCTCTATCTTATCTTTTAAAAAAGGCATCAGCCAGGTTTCAGTCGAGAAAGATACAAAAATGAATGAAACAAAGGTTCACGTTTCACCGGACGTAATCAGATACAAGAAATTGTATTATACAGCTATACGTATTTTTGATCGAGCCTATTCCTGGATCTGTATTAGTGACTGGTAAAATCACTTACCATTTGCACGATAGATGCATATTGTTGTGCAATAGCGGTCGTTCAGAGGTATGAGGCGCGATATTTGTCGTACAAACATATTGTGCTGTGGTATGTATGTAGTGTATGGGGTGTATTTAGTAAAAAGTGGGGTGTATTTAACGATACCCTATATATATCCCTTCTTAGGTAAGAATGAGTTGGTGGCCAAGATAAATCTTATATCCTCGCGAATAGCTTATCTTGAGCGGGGCAAGCGTACTTTGCATCCTTAAATTAATTGGTAACGCACGTCATTGAGGGCCAGAGGCTGAGACAATAGTATATTTGATGCACTGTCGTCCGAATGAGTTAAAGTTTCATATACTTTAGCAATAGCGAATTATGCAATTTCGATAACGCCGATTCGTGATTGTTAGCGTCGTGCCTTACGTCACGATTATCAGCGTGTTTTGCGCAGCCCAGCGTTCAAGCATTCTATATCAACGGTGACGCAAGCATTCCAGTCGCTAAAGTGTATGTGCATACAATGTACAGTCAGCTCCCTCTATAACATCCCCTGATATAACATCCTCCCTCAATAAGATCCAAAAAAAAATTTGGGGGTGGACAAATAGGGATGTTATATAGGGAGTTGACTGTATACGAATCGAACGCATCCACGCGATCGACCTAATAAGGGGTCAAAAAGCAGCTGTCTTTCTGGCTCAGTTGTTGAGCCCCTAAATCGAAGTGACCGATCTGTTGAGTCTTTGCGTCGCCGTTGAACGAGGAGCATTGTAGAAAGTATAATGGTATTAGAATTGGTGTGCTCGAGATACTGGTACTTCTAGTTGAACCTTTGATTAAGTGTCAAGTACCTGGGGGGTCGATGTATCTCAACGAGAGGTTCGAAATAGACAAGATATTTGATGAGTTCTACGACCAACATTTCGAATACCTTTATAAACAGGCTCTTAGTTTCCAGCCGAAGCGGCAAAGGCCGATTGTATTGACTGGGCATACTGGACTGGGGTATGCTACCAAAGAAGCCGCCGTTGTTTCGCGTACCCCAAAATGTTATGTAGTTCTTTGGACTGAAACACTCGTGGCAAAGACGAGCTCTGGAGTTTGGTCGTCTATCTTATCTTTTCAGTCTAGCGGTATGTTTTGATTCTCGTAATTGCTCGGTACTTGATTATCTACCTACACGATCTTCAACCGGTGGTTCGATCCGAGGCAACAACAGCGCGGCTAATAGTTTAGGGCTGCTTCATCCTGGCACTTCTCGATCAATCACCACCTTCAACATTGACTCGTCAATCCCGAAATTTTCACAGCCCTATACACGCCGATGGTCGCATCAGCCTTTCCCCTTCGGACGGGATCCCTCCTCGAGGGAGCCGGAGATGATGATGCTTTGTCTCGAGAATGCCGCTCGCGTGACCTGGTCGTGCAAAGGGCCTATAAGGGGTAGGAAACGACGTCTGGTCGTGCGAACGGCCGGTAAGAGGTAGAAACTACGTCTGGTAGCATCCTCGCGCCATGTGATATCGCTTCGGTGGTCACCTCCCATAGGATGACGGGCTGC
>JH597986.1:51640-197411 GCA_000173235.2 Hyaloperonospora arabidopsidis Emoy2
AGGTGACCACCGAAGCGATATCACATGGCGCGAGGATGCTACCAGACGTAGTTTCTACCTCTTACCGGCCGTTCGCACGACCAGACGTCGTTTCCTACCCCTTATAGGCCCTTTGCACGACCAGGTCACGCGAGCGGCATTCTCGAGACAAAGCATCATCATCTCTGGCTCCCTCGAGGAGGATCCCGTCCGAAGGGGAAAGGCTGATGCGACCATCGGCGTGTATAGGGCTGTGAAAATTTCGGGATTGACGAGTCAATGTTGAAGGTGGTGATTGATCGAGAAGTGCCAGGATGAAGCAGCCCTAAACTATTAGCCGCGCTGTTGTTGCCTCGGATCGAACCACCGGTTTCAAGCCTACCCCAGACCTCACCTCACTTGTCCGTAGACACTCGCCAGGACGAGTTTTGTAATTGATGCAGAAGTTCGGACTCGTACGTTTCAGACGTCTTGTGCCCAATAGCATGAACATAGCCGATCATGAGAGTACCACTACTACTACATTGACATGGTAGGATCAGTACAGGACAGGAATGTAATTGTTTGTATTAAGTATTGCACGCATCGTCTCGGTACACAACATAGAGGTACCGTGTCGGGAATAGGGACGAACAGCCGACCGAGCATCTGTTGTTTACGACGAACTAGCGACCGTCTTTCCCGTTCATTGTGCTACTACTACAAGAGAGACAGAGACCGCGAGTACAGACGAGATTTGCACGTGCTCTGCTGTCCTGTCGAAATTAAGGAAAATTCCGTGCAATTTTAAGCGTCGTCCGGTCGTTCATAGTCAGTCTTTGTGACCATTACGCGTGCATACGCGCCGTTGGGCCCCGTTCAACTCGTGGAACGTGACCGACAACCTGGGCGCTATGCTCACACGCTCTGCTTTGAGTCATTTCACTTTATTACAGTAATTCAACGTTCTGTATAACGCCGGTTGCAGACCCGACGTAACTCGCCTTGTCTCGATGCACGGATGCGTTCTGTGCGACTCGACGTTGGATCATCCCCATGGTGCACCGTCGCTGTGAGCTGGAAGCGGAAGAGTCGGTTGCGGTAGATGTGTCGCTGGGTGGCGATAAGGGGAGAAGGAGACAAAGCATTGACGCAATATCCAATGTATTCACGAGATCAACACGCGGTCGTATCAGGACCGTCGTCGTTTCATGAACACATGATAAACAGGCAGCTGAATCTAGTCCAGACAACAGCTGCTTTGTAGCACTTCTGGAACGGCAGATGTCGTGAAGCGTTTGTGGCTCATGATGACGGACGATATTTGACTGTATGCATTTGTAGAAATTACTCTCGTACAGCATGACCATTCCAAGGTCTTTACATGATAAAATGCCTGATGTGTGGTCGTTTCATCGCGAAAATAAAACGAGCACACACACACATAGAGAGTCCTCGTCATTGTTGTGTTCATACGATTTCTGAATGAAACGACTGCAATATCGAGTCGCAGCGACACGACATTTCCGCATGTTCATATAAACGAGACTATACCCTATAGTCAAGGACGTTGCGTTGTCGCGTGTCTTCAGTCCGCACACTCGGACGGCCAAGCTAGCAAACTGGATTAGATAATGTCCAGCTGGCAAGATTGGAGCGTTGTTTTCTCGTGCCGTGCTGTTGTGAGAACGTTTGCCTCTCGCCAACACTTCATTGTGAAATTTGCCGTCCACTTGGAGACTCGACACCTGAGCAACCATGCGGTACCGCCTCGTCGTTGCTGTGCTTGTGGCCACCTTCGTCGCAAGCGGCGTCAGCTTCACCAGCGCTGAGTCGCACCCTACGGAAGACGACATGAACAAGAACCTCGAGATTCATCCTGATGGAGATCCTCCTGCCAAGGACGAGGAGAGGGCATCTTGGAACGGATTCATCGCTCCCATCACAAAGTACATCCCAGGAATGAGAAGCATCGCGAACCGGGAAGGCACGGCTGCAAGCACAGTAAGGAGCTCCACTGGAAGGATGGACGACGCGGTCGGACAGGGAGTTAGGCACACTGACGAATTAGTCGAAGGCACCGTGAAGGCGATTAATCCCGCTCTTCAGAAGGCAGAGCAGAAGGCTGCAGATGCAGGGGTGGTCGCTAAGAAACTGAAGGAAGTTACGAAGGATGCGACAAAAGTCTTGGAGGCTAAGAAAACAAATCTGGAGGGGCTACAGAAGTCCTTGATGGCTGCAAAGCAAGCGACGAAAGATGCTAAAGCCGCAGAAAAGACGGCGTCGGCAGTCGATAAGAAGGCTGCAAAGGCTGGGGTAATGGCGGCTGAATCTAACGAAAAAGGTGCGGCAAGACTAGTAAAGGGGGCAGAAGCAGAAACGAAGCAAGCGGGTAAGGCACTTACAAAGGTGGGCAAACTCTGGGGTACTGCGAAGACCAAACACGTCAAGCTCCGTGGTAAAGCTAGAAAAATTGAGGCTGGCGGCAGAGCGAGACCGACGAAAAGGATGGTAGCCGCTGCCCTCGCTACTGTGGCTATGATCTTCGCTGCGCTCGCTGGGATGTCTGCTATGAAGGCGGCCGCGAATGACAAAATGGTGCCTCTTGAAAGCATGTCGGGCTCGGGTATGTCGGACTCGACTATATCGGGCTCGGATGTGTCGGGCTCGGATGTGTCGGGCTCGGATATGTCGGGCCTCCTCGGACTGTAGCCATGTCCTTTCAGGTAAGCTGCTCCGTTTCTTTCAGACAGACGTCAATAAAAGCTTTTGCCACTCTGTCGGTTGCGTGTTTCATCTTTTTTTTTGCTTTGTTCCAATCTGTGACCGTAACTAATAGCGGCTTGACGAACACTCGCTTCATTGGTCCCTACGAACTCCATGTATGCCAACGAATCCATTTGGAATCTTTAACTTTATAGCTGAAAGTTCATGACATGTGGTTCCCTCAACTCTTTTGTCTCTCTTTCTCTCTACAGGCACATGGAGGAAGAGATGAAGAGCTGCAGGTAAAAAAGCTTTGTCAGTTGTACCTGTACGTGTGACATTGACACGGCTGCAGCTTGAATATTAATGCAAAAATACTCCAACTTGTCGATGTGGTGATGGTGCTATGTCGATCCAACTTTACGTGGCTCAAGTCGTGGACGTGTCTTGGCGACTGGACCACGTGCTGTATTGAGTGGGGCTGCAACTGTCCATGAACTGCTGGACCCAGTGCAGCTTATGTAGCTAGCTGCCTTGTAGTTTAATCCAGATGGTCGTGATTACGTGCTTTGTGGACGGGCTGCAAGTGCCCGTAGAGAAGCTGATAACGGGAGCGCCGAGGAGATTACCAAGCACACGAGCGCGTAGGTGAAGGCGAGCGAGAGAAAGCTTATATGCTGCTGTTCCGAGCCAGTCGTGGTGAAGAGAGCTGGGCTGTCGACGTTGGCCAAGATCGTGGCCAACATCTGCAGCTAAAACGTCCGTTCCGATGTCTTTCTTTCACTGAACGTTGCACAGGAAAATGAAGACAACAGCGCGACGAGAGCTTTTGGGTGAGGTGCTCCAATTGGACTTGATCGTGTCTACGAGTGCTAGCCGTCACTGTGGCTCGTTCTCGCTCGGACATTCTTCATCAATTGGTGCTGCTGCTAGACGAATCATCACGTACTGCGTCCAACTGTGGTCACTCGATTACCGGAGCGTGCGAGTTCTCGGCCGACGTCTGTATCATGATAGACTCGTCATGCCTTCTGTAGCAGATGCTATCGTCTGTCTAGAGTAACGGGTGTTGGCCTGTTGGTGAACGAATATTGAGCAAGCCATGTTCGTGTCTTGAACCCCGACCAGTCACGGTAAGTGGAAACGACAGTGGAGGCCCACAATCATCTGTACGGATGGATGAGCTCGGGTCAATTGATCTGCAGGCAACCGAAGTTGCGACCACGTAGTGGTGTTTGCCGTCACCTGATGCAGAGACTCGATTGTCACCTTCAAGCTCAATCTCGCCACTTGTACTCCGAAAATGGTTCCGACAGATTGTCACACTTGCAACGATATCGCTCCTGCTCCACAGAATGTCCGTGTGCACGTTCGATATCAAGTTGTCGATACACTCTTGGATCTGCGAGACTTCGGTTCTTGTCCCTCAGGATGATGCGGTTCTGGCGTGGATCATAGATCAAAACGTGAATGACATGTCGCGGTCTCGTGCTCAGGTCGATACGGTCTTGGCTTGGACGATAGTTCTAAACGTGATCGACACATCGCGGGTGGTTGTTTGGCTTCGGCTGTCTGCACTCCTGGCTATCTGCGACCGACACAAGATCCTGCAACATGCTGCACTCGATACACGGTGTTCACTCTCACAGTAAGTTTCTGCTATCAGCTCGCTTGTCTTCTCGGATAGCTACAAGAGGTTCGTGTTACTGCTGTTCGGGCAACGTGCTCTACCGGTTCAGCATGCGAGTTTTTATTTGTACTCCTGAAGCCAGCACCAGTCACACCGAAAACAGTCAAGTCTTGCTTGGACCCACTCAACGCTGCCAACATATGAAAAGGTTTGAGCGGAATTGGAGCCAGCGTTTCCAGGGTAGCTGTCATCCGTGTCATAGTGCTTCAGACTGTGATCGAGGAAGTCAACGTCATAATCACCGTCACTAGAGCAGGGGCACCGACATGCACGTGATGAAGATGAAGCGCTGCAGCAAGGTTGATGTAGACTGCCTGCGTGCCTAGCTATCTGCATGACCAAAGTCGTCGCTGAAGTCGCTACTGGGCCCCCACTAGTTCGCGCAGACGAAAGTGCTCGTAGCTTTCCAGCTGTTTCATTGATTGAGCCTGTGGACAAAAGCCATCGTCTTGTCAAGATGATCGGACTGGTCTTGGCACGACGCTTTCAATGGCTCCTTCAAGAACACCTGATCTAACTTGCTGTCGATCTCACTTTGTGGCTCGATCGACACACGAAGCAGCAGCGAACGTGCCCAAACCCGTGGATTACTGCTCTGCAGCTCGCCGATGCATGTTAAATCAAGATTGCACCACCCGCTGCGTGAAAATAGCCACAAAGCCCCGCAACTTTTCTCGATTGGGCCTCTCTCTAGCTGGTGGATGATGTCACGTATGGTACGTGATCAGTGTGCCAATGCTGACCAAATACTCTTGTCCCGCAATGACTTCAATCTGGTGCTAACCGTTGGTTATGCCACAGCTTCGGATGGACTGGCAGCCAAAGACTGCCGAGCAAAAGTGAGCACCATAAACACAACGACGGGGGATCATGTAGGCGGATTGATTGGCTTGAAGTGCAAATGCGAATACTGCCAGACTGAATACAAGACGAATGCTGTTCGGTTACCGGCGCGCTGATAACGTTCGTAAAATGTGGCGCAGCAATGTTGTCGCAGTCCTGAAGGACGCTCTTGTACAGCTTGTTCCATCCAACGCAGAACGAGGGACGCATTATGCAGATGAACAGTCACATCCACTTTTATGGTTGTTTGTGTTGCATCATACCTTCCCCGCAATTTTCAACACATAGCGAGAGACTGGAATGGATAAATCCATTCCGTGTCACGCGTCTCAGATTCGTTCCACAACTATGCTACAAAAGTGGCATGCAGCCAGAGGATGGTAGAATCGAACAACCTAAGCACATGCAACCGAGACTATGTCAATTCCAGGATGCTTTCACTCATGCTTGTCGCATTGGTTGATAAGGTGAATCTAGACATAATCCGAGGCACGGCGGTCTATCCACAGTCGGCAAGAGTGTTCTGCTCTCCCCAGCTAGCGTCCAACTGCTCATTCTTAACTTTCCTCGTCGAAGTGAGCATGTTGACCCAGCACTGGCGAGCTTGTACACTGTTCATTAAGACGCGAATACTGCACTTTACTTCGTCGCAGTCGAGCCTCTGAAGCTGGTTTTGCGCACGTGGGCTTCATTCTGCGGCGGCAGCGACGTCGGAAACTAAGGATGGCCACTACGAGTAGCGCAATTCCTACGAAAAGTGCCAGCGCGACTATGCCCAACCACGACATAAATGACAGTGAACACGATGCCCACTGCTTCGCTGTCATTTCTGCTAATGCAGCATCAGCGAATTTGACGTCAGAAACGGGTGTAGAGGCTGCAGTCTTTGGCGCTTCAACATGTTCGACGAAGTCACCGACACTATCTTCAATTGTTGTGATAACGGAAATGGCATGGTCGACGTTCCGAGTACGAATGGGCTTCAGCAAAGCTACATCTTTGACGCTGGAACAGACTGGAGAGACGTACCGGGAATCGTTAGCCTCATCCAAATTCGCTGAAACACCAAACATCTCGCAAGTTCCGCAGCGAGGCAGCGGCAGCGCAGCCCACGTGCAGAAAGTTGAGTGACGTGCACCGGCGTAAAAGTGAACCGCTAAGTCCGCATACAAGGGAACAATGAATAGAATCAGCTTAGCAGACACTCAACCCCGCGTCTCAGACTGCTGATAACGTACCAACGCGGAAGAGATGGCAGCTAAAAGCGTCCCTCACAACCAAATATAGTGTCTCACTCTCCTGTATAGACTGATGATAATCTCCTCCGGAGTAAGGAATAATCAGCGTGTGGTCTACTTCAGCCAAATTTCCTGAGCCCTCAGGCACTGCTTTGAGCTCGAAATGAACAGCATCGCTGGCATTGGTTCCGTTGACGAACATGGACCCTACTAAATCCGCCGCAGCAGAGCGCAATCCAGTATTCGAGACTCTTACATCAACGGAAATAAAAGACTTTATAGACCCGTCATTATCGACGGTGCCTAGCTGAATGTCATTCACCACCAATGCATACACGGGACCCGCGATGCGCGAGATATACAAATTTGGATAATGAAGCTCGGCAGATAGCTGAGGAACTTCATCGCGTTGTGGCCAAAATCCCATTACAGATTCCACATCAAATGCTGGGCCAACCTCAGGTGACATAGCGAAGATACCATGCGCCTGCCACATCCAATCGCTTGTCTCTCCATTCACCGTGTATAAATTGCTTTCCTTCCAGGATTGACCATACTGAAACCCGTTAAAACGGGCCATTTCCTGAGCTAACGCTATGAAGACCGAATTCTTTAATTCGCTTGGCCCTCCTTCGACCTGACAAGCAAATGGAATATTAACAAACTTGCCGTACGAGTGGTAATTGAGCGCTACACTGAAGTCGGAGGTATTACGCCTCACAAGATCGCGCACAGCCTGTGTTTCTGGTTCCGAGAAAGCGCTAGGCCCGTTGTAGTCATCTCCGCACGGATCGTTGCTACTACCCTTACTGTCCCGTGCAAAGCAGACGTCGTAATTGCGGTTTAAATCCACCCCTGCATCTGCAGAGCTATTATCACAAGTCGGTGCTGTGCTTTTGCGCTGCCCAATTTCGTTATGTTCCCATACGCGTGATTTCTCATTGCGTGCGTACCCATCCGGGTTTACAACCAAAATGAACCAAAGCTGGCGAGAAGTAAGCAACTCCAAAGCCGCCAAGTCTCCATTGCAATAATCTGATGTCAAAATATCGATCGTGTAGACCATATTCTTAACAAAAAGAATCAACAAGAAAAGCGTGAGATCGCACACAATGAGAATGAGTCCACGCAGAAGACCTACCATCATGGAGACGGGCTAGAAAAACGAAAAAATACAAGAAAAAAGATTTGACTTGAGTTTGTGATGCAAAATAGCGTTTCAGCACACGGACGATTTTAGCAATGTATTCAGAAAGTACCTCGCGAGCGTGGTGCATGCCTGTGAAAAGCGCTTGAGGAACCTTTTGCTCTTGAGGAGTATAGCATGCACCGAGGCAGAGCGCACGAAGCGGCCGTTTCTCAACTGATTGCCCAAGCTCTTCAACTTTCGTTATCAACGGAAATATCGCAGCCACTTCGTCGATGTAGGCCTCCACTTCCTTTACCGAGAGTGACCCCCGGATGGAGCCAAGTCGAGGGGAAAACGCTGCAGATCAATTAGATGGTAAGAAACGTCATGCAGCTGACAAAGAAGCGGTCCACATACGTTTTTGCACACGACAATTACTTGCACTCGAATAGCTTGGAGCGCAAAAAGGATCCGACGAGTTTCCTGAGCTCATTGTCATTCGTCTGACCGCCATCGTGGCATTAGAGCCATTGACACTCAAGTCCACAACAAGCATGGGATCCTCGTCACTCGCGCTTTTTTCACTGCCGTCTGCTTCTTGCATATATTCTTCCAGTAACAGTACGTCGTCCACATACCACCGCATCCACTCGTCGTCCCATACAAAGTCCACGTCGTGGAACGCGTCCGCGACATTCTAAAACAACAACGACAAACGGCACACGCAAGACGACAGAAAAAAGACAAAGCATCATCGTCAATGGCAGCATTTTTGTTGATCTCCTCGTCATGAAGCGACGCACCGAAATGCACGGCAGCTCTGCTGCGACCACCGACGTGTAAAGCTGCGACGAGCCCAGTGCCACTTCGTTCGTTGCTGCAGGAAAAGGGGCGGAGCCCAAGGCCATAGTCAATTGATTCCGTACTGGGAGCTGCACGCGTACTGTCGCTTGTCCAGTCTAATCAGTCCTCACATCATCGTAGCCACATTCACAGTTAGTGTACTTATTCTGCTATTTCTCCAGCAAATATCTCGATACAAACGTCACTCGACTGCGTCAGAAAAAGGACGACAGCAAGTACGTACCTGTGGCAATTGTATCTTTAACGAGAGACGGTACAGGGTCGTTGGAGCGATACATTCTGCAAGTGAAAAGCGAAAGCTCGAGCCATTGTTATTGGCTGAAACCACGACGGCGCCAGGCGCGAACGAGACGGTTGACATGTCGACATTCGCCCACTTAACACGCTGCTGCTCTTGCTGTTGTCGTAGAGCCGATCGATTCGAAATGGCAGCAGCATCTAGTTCCCACAACCGCGTGAGCGCGCACTCGGGTGTGCGGTGGATCTCCATATCTATTTTGATCCGTGTCGGCGCACACGATTGGTGGAAATACTACCGACGCAAGGCGTGGTCACTATCCACCCATCCTTTAGTGACAATAGCAGCTGGCACACGTGCTGAACTTTACTGCGTGCGGATTCGTCGAATTACTCGCATACGTATTTATTTCATCCAATCGCACGTCGACCATCGCGGTTGCCAACGTCCTGATGCCATCGCTTAGGAATATATTATAGAAATGGACGTTTCGCACGCCTTAGAAACGGCGGACCAAGCGCTGCGGACGCGCGTCCAGGCCGTGTCCATGCGGCGACGCCCTTCGGACGATGACAAGTTGTCCGTGACGTCTGCGCCAGGCTCCGAGTGGATTCGCCGTCGGCCAAGAAAGGTGACGGTCGAGTCAAACGGTTGTCCAAAGAAACAGTCGCGAAGATGTGAGCCGTTGGACGACGACCGCTATAGTTTACCGACGCTTGAGGGTTGTGTGTCCCCCGATCGATTGACATCGCTATCAATTGTGTCAAGTACTAGCAGCACAAGCCGACCTCAGGAGTGGAAACTGCACAAGAACCAGAAGACCAAGAAGCACAAGCAGACGAGTCACGAGCGAGCTGGAGGTTGTCACGCTACTGCCAGTTGCAACAGCAGTTGTACGAGTCGAAGCAACGACATTTACTTTGCACCGCACTCCCCCGTGCCGTCGACGGCGTACTCGGTCCAATCACGGACGGGAAGTTGCATCTCTCATGTCTCGGAGAGAAGAGGAGCAGCGGTCTTGACGGACGTGCAGGGCCCGAGCTTTGCGTTGCCATTGTATCAGAAAGAGTCAATGAAGAAGACGCCGACAATCACGAGGTCGTACGCTCGAGGGTTGGACTTGGAACGAGGACGCGAGTTTAATGAAAATGAAGACGACGAAGACAATGAGGATGACGGTGAACGGGAGCACGACGACACGACGGGAGATGATGTGCACCTGTTTTTGCATGGATCGCCTCATGTGTCGATTGAAGAAGCGCAAAAGTACACATTTGCAATTGTGCTGAAGCACACGGAGCAGATTTTTCAATTGCTGAAGCGACGCTTTCCATCGCGCTCAGCTGCTTCAATACGACGGGATTTGCCACATCACGTAAGCATGCTGCAACAGAAGTGTGTGCGGCGACTGATTCAAGCTGGACTGGGCGTGATTTTGCTGGATGATGGATTGTACGATAGCTATTTGGATGCCCAGCGGGGAAATCACGGTCGACAGGATCTTAAGGGCACAGAGGAGAAAGATGTGGCTAGGAACTTGTGCATTTTGGTTGATCCCAAGAAAAATCCGGACTTGTTGCTGCATGAGTTTAAGCGTGAGCTGGACGAGCTGTCGATCAAGCGTGGTGACGCACTTGGGCGGCTGGCAGAAGAGTCTCTCGACTCGCTGAAGGGAATGTGTTTTTCGCCAGCTTTAGAGCTGCAGCTCACGCACAATATCATAAAGAACGCTTTCAAGGATTATGACAAGGAAGAATGGGTTATTGACGTGAACAAGGAGCTCACTGTGACTGATGTCATTGTCGAATGCTTTCCTCTGCACGATCGTGCATTCAACAGAAAGTTTTTCGACGAGTATCGTAAGCGAACATTTGAGTTGAATTTGCGCAAAGCGGCGGCAGGTAACAGTGATCGCTGGGCAGTGGAAGAACTCCGTCTTCATTTTGGCGAACGCGTGGCGTTCCTGTTTGCGTTCATGCATATTTACACTAAACACTTGCTGCCGCTTACGATGTCGTGCCTCTTCTACTACTTGTGTTTCCGCTTCACATCCGCGCCTTTGTGGAAGGAGTACATGGAAGGGTTGGCGGTCATCGGTGTGTTTGTGGTCTGTTTTTGGGGGCCGTCTTTCCTCGTTTGCTGGGCTCGCGAGACGCGTTTGCTTGTGGAGAAATGGAACTTGACTAAGTACAAGAATACTGTGTACGAACGCAATGACGACAATCCTGGTTTCAAGTACATGTGGGTGAAGAATCGGCTTACGCATGAAATGGAGAAGGTTCCCAAGCAGCGCAAGAACCACTGGATCCAGCTTACCATGTTGGTGTTCGTTCTGATATGCGCACTTATTCAGTGCGTGTGTCTTGTTCCGTTTATCCAGTGGTATGTGTACGCGAAGAATGCCCCCACATGCGATGCTTGCAATGGTGACAGTGAGGAGTCTTACCCCTGTATCTGGTTCATGACGTGCTTTAACTCGACCACTTCCGCATTGGGTACGGACCGGTGGGTATATATTCTCATTCAAGGCGTCATCCTCGGTTTGCTCATCGACATCATTTTCTTCGAGCTTTTCAACTGGATGTCGGAAAAATTTGTGCAGTGGGAAAATTACGCGAAAAAGTCCGATCACGAAAACCGTCTCATTCACCGTCGGTTTGTGTTCGTGTGGAGCAACTGGTTTTTCTGGTTCCTTTTCATTTCATTTGTCTACATGCCGTTTGGCGATACCATTTTGGAGCTGTTTCACAAGTTTGGCCTTGGCGCGTTGGCACCGTACGAGTGGAACCCAAATCTGCTGACGGTCGACACGTTATTTGTCACCCCGCTTGTGGTCACACAATTGCTGAACATGCTTCTCGAGACGATAGCTCCCTATTTGCTTCGCAAGCTTCGTGGTCGCCCATCTATCGGTTGTCGTCAAGCTTCACCGTTTGCGTGGTGTGTGCGCCACCTATCGAGGTGTTTCCGCTTCCGGTCGCGCCAGCCGCAGTCTATGCAACCTACGAATCAGAACACCCCGGATATAGCTAGTGGCTTTGTTAAGTCTGAAGTTATGGAGAACCGCGTTCCTGCCACGAATCTGACAGCAACTCGTCTGGCACAATCGGTTCAAAAGGATACGGGCTTTTCTGTGAACGTGTTGCCAATGTCAGATGACTCGAACAAGTATTCGGCGTACGAGATTCTGGCAGAGGCAAAGCTACCGATATTTGACCCAGTGCTGGATTACTTGGATGCTTGTATCCAGTTTTCGTATGTGATGATGTTTACAGTAGTGTGGCCGTTGCTGCCGTTACCAGCTTTCGTTAACAATATTTTGGAAGTACGCGGTGACGCCTTCCGCCTGCTGTTTGCAAATCGTCGGCCGATGCCGCGACGAGACACGTCAATTGGCGAGTGGGCGACGGTGCTTGCTTACGCTAACATCATTGGTGTGACGGTCGTATCCGCTTTCGTAGTGGTGTACCATTATGGATATTTCCGAACGAACTGCAACTTCACATTCACCAACGCGTATGTTGTGCCTTTCGGGATTATCAAGCATGACGAGACTGCCGATCCTAGCTTGTGCGTGAATGATAGTGAATCACCGCGGTGGCGCATGTTCCAGATTGTGCTGTTCGTCGTGCTGGAACACGTGAGTTTTTGCGTAAGGTATTTGGTGATGCAAGTCGAGAAGACGCCTGCCTCCATTCGTAGCTCAGGTTACCAGCGGCTGAAACAGATTCAGCATTTGACGGCCACCCCGGCTGCTCCACCCTCTCAGCTTGAGTACGTGCAACGTCTGCGTGTGCTGTTTGAAAAGCACGATGTCGATGGCGACGGTCATTTGGGTGAAGTTGAGCTCATTCAGCTTCTGGCGGCTTGGTTGTGTAAACATCCGTCGGAGCTACTACCGTTTTCGGGACTAATCTTCCGTTATGTGGACAAGAACAAGCTGGGTAAAGTGCCGTTTTCAACATGCTGCCTCATGATGCAGCATGTGAATCACGACCGGTTCTTTTCGTGTTTGTTGGGTCTGTACGATCCGCTTCACGGAGCCTACAACGACGAAATTCGTCGTACCTGCGATCCAATTGAACTGCATCGTGTGCTGAGCGAGGCTTCGTCCGAGGTGCAGTTGCGCCGCAGCAACATGAGCCGTGCTTCTGAGGCTACGGACACTTCGCGATTACGTGACTCCACCTTCTTTTACGTGGACAATTAAATCAGGATGGGAAGACGGAGCCTCACTATTCGATCTTTTCATGCTGATCTTTTGATGTGTCTAGCTCGAGTTGCGAATGCTTCCACACCAGATTCCAGACACATTGCAGCGCGCTTCGCCAAAAGAGACGTCCGACGTTGTCACACGGAATAAGTTGCCACTGCGGAAGAGCTTGCGATCACGAAACGTCTTGTCGATGTTTATTTGTGCAGAAATTAAATAGCTGAGTGGCATACTTGGTTCCCAGCGCTCCTACATGTGGGGGTTGCGGAATTGGGTGGTGATTATCAACGTGGAACCTGTGATGTGACAGTCCCGGGCTACTGTTGCGAAGCAGCACGCGAAGAAAGACACGTGACGTTTTATCTGGGACACACGGCACCGGAACTAGGATGATGCCTCCCGGATATGGATATGGTCGGCGACGTATCGATTTCTTGAACCTGCAGCATTTCGCGAATCGCACGTCTAGACACACTGATGCCTCTATCAGCAATGATCAATTGGGTCTGCTACCGATTTTCTTCAATAGGTCGCCTGCAGGTGACGTTTGACACTTGAGCTTGTCACGAAAGTTGATCATGGCAACAGCCATGGCATACATCTTAGCGCTGTCGAGCTCCTGTCGTCTAAATTGGTTTGCTCGTCAACAAGTGATCTGAGCTGCCTCATATTTAAGTCAGCGTTTCACAATATCATACCGTCGCTGCATTCCATCCTGTTTTGGCTCGTGAGTATGTGCGGTTCAAGACTATCAAAGACCCCGAAAACGAGGTCGCTGCGCCAACCCACCCGCCTCCGTCAAAGAACTATGCTTCTAACACAGTACACTATTCCACTCTTTGTCCGTTCTTCTGTGTATCTTTATTGCTCCATAGATCCCATTTCCTGGACCCCACCACCAAGAACTACTAACCCCCAACGACCCGTCTGACGCGTCACATTTGATACGTCAGTCAGTCAGTCGTCCACCACCAGTCATTGCAACCGTCACATCGTAAAAACGTTTAGCGGATCTTCAAAGATCGGATCGCGTCGCTTTCGTGCCTCCAAGCGGTCGGTCAGTCAATTCGTCCCGTCAAGAACATGGCGCCGCACACGACGGAGCACGCGCGTCTTCTCCCTACAAAAGCGTCTCAAAGTCCTCGTCGACCGTACCGCTCCATCATCCTCAGCGTCTGTTCCTTCATCCTCGTGACGGAATTCTGCGAACGCCTCGCGTACTACGGTCTCTCTGGCTCCTTGCCCATCTTCTTCCATCGCAATTTGGGCCTCAGTACAGTGCTTGCAACGGAGCTCAATTCCACCTTCACGTCACTATCGTACCTCACGCCGTTGCTGGGGGCGTACGTCGCTGACCGCCACCTCGGTCGGTTCTTGACCATTGGCGTCTTTTGTGCGCTCTACATTGCGGGCCTCGCCCTCTGCGTATTTGCCTCCTTGCCCACCATCTCGTCTCGACCGCTCTTTCTTCTCGGCCTCTTTGGGGGTGTGGCACTTGGTGCAGGAGGCATTAAGCCCAACGTCGTCGTGCTGGGAGCGGACCAATTTGACGTGTCGATTCCTGCGCAACGCGCGGAGAAGGACAGTTTCTTCAATTGGTTCTACTGGGCCATTAACATTGGCGCGACCTTCAGCTACGGCGTGCTCACGAACTTGGCCGTCAATGGCCTCCCGCCCTACATCTTGGCTGACTTTGGTTTTTTTGCGTCCTTTGCAATTCCCTCGGCGGCATTCATGCTTGCAGTGGTGGTGTTTTATGCTGGAAAAGACCGGTACCGGCGCGTGCCGCCTAAAGGTAGTGCCCTGGCCAACTTTTTCAATATTTTGATCCAGGCTGGGGCCCGTTCAAAGCGGGGCAAACTCGTGCTAAGTGGCGGGTTTGCGTTCATCCCGGGCATTGTGCTGACGACTGTATCGTATTTTATTCAAAGTGATGCGGGACATCTTGCTATGGCACTTGCCGGTGCAGGAGCTGTTGCCTATGGGACGTTTGTCCTCATTTTCTCAGGAGCGGCTACCAAGTGGCTAGAGCTAGCGATGCGCACAAAAGGAGGGTCGTTCACAACTCAAGAAGTGCAGGATGCAGCTCAAGTGATGCGCTTGGCACCGTACCTTGGGATTATCATTATTTTCTGGGCGGTCTACGGCCAAATGAACTCGAACTTTGTTGTCCAGGGCTGTCAAATGGATCTGCGTGTCAAGGGTCAAGACGGAGTTCTCATTTCCTCCGCCATGCTCAACGTTGTCGATTCCGGCGTCATTCTCGTCTTTATCCCCGTCTTCGATCGGTTGCTCTATCCGCTGCTGACGAAAATGGGCATTTACCCGTCACTTTTGCGCAAGATCGGAGCTGGTCTTGTCTTCGCTCTATTGGCGATGCTGACAGCAGGCTGGATGGAGCGTGTTCGCAAGGTCAGTCCTATGGTTGAAGGCGTTTACTCCAACTGCAGCGCAGCGGGTGAAGCTCTCCCCATGTCGACAATCAGTGTGTGGTGGCAGACCCCGCAGTATGTGCTTGTAGGCTTGGCCGAGATCCTGACGAGCATTTCGTCGTACGATCTGTTTTACTCCGAAGTCCCTGAGTCCATGAGGAGCGTGTGCCAAGCGCTTAATCTGTTGACGACGACGCTAGGCTTCATTGTGGCGGGTGCACTCAACAGCATCTTCTCCTTTTGGATCACAAGCGACCTCAACGATGGCCATCTCGAGTATATTTACTATATGATGGCATTGCTCGTGCTCGTAATGCTGGTGGCCTTCATGTTTGTATCGCAGTCCTTTGAGTATCACGTGCCTCCGCCTGGCCTCGACACCGTATCAGGTTTCTCTCCTGCGCTCTCACGCGCTGCCCGAGAACTGCGAAAGAAGCTGCAATTCCAACGCAATGGCAGAAAGTAAGTTATTGTCCGTAACAGAGCCTAATTGACAACTGAGCTGAGCTGGTGTAAAAGCGAAGACGAAACCATTAGTCATGCTACAAAAGAATATCAATAAAGACGCATAGTCCTGCTAAGCTTACCGAAAAAGGCACCCGAGCCTTAGCTCTTCTGCAAGTACGAGAAGAGGCCTTGCATCATGACTTTGGCTTCACCAATCGCTTCGCCAGCGATGTCGCGCGCTGTGCTTGTCACGGCTTTGGCATTGTCGAATGTTGACATGGCTAATGTTTGAGCGTGTTGCACCGTGCCCTTGACACGCTTAAGCTTGGAAGAGACTCCGAGCAGTCGACGCACATTCGTTAAAAAGGACACGGAACCGCTAGCGTCTGGAAGCATCTGAAGCGACAATGTGCCGTCTTCATGACCAGAAGCGAGCAGGATCACCGCCTCCTCGGGACCGAAAGACATTGCAGTGATCATTGAACCTGCAGGCGACGAGGAGACGTATTCCTGCAGCGCAACAAAGCTGTAAACCAAAAGTATCGTCAGTCTGACATCCGAAGGACTATGTACAATTCCTCCATTGTTGACAAGTAACAAACGACGTACTCTTCGATGCGGCAGATACGAATGATACCCGGATAAAGTGTAAGGAAAATAACGTCTCCTTCAGCGGACACTTGCAAATCCAATACCTCCTCAGACGGAAGGTGGTGCGACTGAATCAACACGCCGGACAAGTTAAGAACCTGGCAGATAGTAGAGACCACGACGCGCTGTTGCGAGTCGTCGCTGTCCATCTCACTCGTGTCGGTCGCATTTTGAAAAATGCTGGTAACAGCTATCACGTATCCTTTATCTGATAAACAAACGCGGACGATTTCACCTCCGTCCTCAGCAGGCTCGAAATTAAATGCCACTTGTCCTTCATCGTACAGAAAGTGGACCATGCCAACGGAATGCGAGCAAGAAACGACTACCCCAATGTACGTGCTAACGCAACAATCCACGATGGGTGCCACATGTCCACGGAAGATTTGAATTGGGCGCGGAGATACCCGGGGTAAACGGAAAAGCATGTCAGGCTTAAGGCGTGAAAGGCGCCATAACGCAAGAGTTCCATCCTGCGATCCAGACACAAGCAACTCTTCATCGCTTTGTGAAGTAGGGACAACAACCTGGTTATGGTTATGATAGCTCCAGCGATCCAAGCTCAAACATGTGACTGCAGCGCTATGCCCTACCACACTTGCCTTGCCAATCACGTGACCGTTGTCGAGATCGAGCAAACGAAAGTGAAGAGCTCCGCTACGCGCACCTCCAGACACAAGCACACGCCCATTGCGGGATATACTTACAGGAAATTTGTGGTGCCGTCCACGTAGATTATGGTTTTCGTCGTCGTCATGAACGTGATCAAACACGGGTATCCTTGGAACATACTCAAACGGGGAATCATCACGAGCAAACTCCAGAAGCCACGGGCAAGCGATTGCTAGATCAGCTCCATTTTCATCACTGTCTGGCTCTACGTGTAGATCACTGGGCAATGTACCTGCCTCGCTGTCTCGCTGTGAGCCCGTTGTGAATATAAAGCTATCTCTGTCAACGCTCGCAACCTTGCAAGGCTCAACAACAAACGTTTTTGGAGGCACCCCTTGTAGCTTTGGCGACGCAGACGCAGATTCTCCATGGAACGAAGATGGCAACGGTGCCGCTGGTTTTGGTACCAGTCTCCAATAGTAGATCTCGATTACGCCAAGCTCATTCACGCTGACGACACGGTCAGGAAGAATTTTCAGCAGTTTGATCCCACTTTGAACGATTGGCTTGACTGTGGCGACGGGGCTCCAGTTTTGACGCTTCGCTTGTGCAATGGGTGAGAAATCTTGAAAAGCTTGTGACAGCGGCCGAAAAAGGTTGCTCGATGGTCCATTGAAGACACTCTCTTTTCCTGGTAATCCTCCAGTGCGTGGTGGACTTATCGTTTCCGAAATGGCTGCGCTGTTGGGTGCTGAGGCAACTACCTTGCCGACTGCATTACGAGAAAAAGCATTATCTCGCGCGGGGTGCGGGGCAGCAAAAAGCTGCATAGGGCACTGACCAAAGTGTGCAATTTGCAATTCCATGGATTCTCTTAAACATGGATCCTCCACTTTATCTAAATCGACAACACCATAGTACGTCAGATAGTAAAAAACATTGTTTGCTTGGAGTGCCGCTCGCCCTCGCTGCTTGTATCCAAAAATGAGATCGATCCAAGAGTGCAAATGAGAAGAGACGTACTCGCTCTCGAGCGCCGCGCGGTGAATTCGTACAAATTCTTCAGGCGTACTTGCCCACTTCGGTAACTGTACGTCTTCCACAGCTTTTTGGTCATGGCGCTTTCCCAGCGCGTAACCATTTCGATTGCACAGAAAAGTACCATCACTGGAGAAGAATTCTGGAGTCAACTCTTTTACCTCAGACATTTGCGAATTGCACATCCGCCACGTTTCTTGGATAGAGTAAAATAAACGGTCTGGCAGATCAAAGGTGCCATTCTGCATTTTTTTGTGCAGGCTTGCGAAAGGTTCGAGTCGGAAAAGGAAAAAGAGGACAACTCCAGCGCAAGTCGAATAGTGAGAGCCATAAAGAAATTTGGGAATTACTGGATCGTCGAAAGAGTAATAACGCCCCCAATATTCCTCTAGCCGTTTTGCATTCAACGCACCCATAGGTTTAGATAGGTCACGGAAATTCGCTGGGTCGCTCAAATCCAATGTGGAACCTTCATAGTTCGAAAGCACCCATGGAAATACCGGGTACTGGGTCAGATCATTGAAACTGCGTCCTGCAAAAGTATTCAGTGCCATGAGGTAATCGAAGTTGCTGATCTGCCGGTTTTGCCAAGCCTTAGTGGTGGCCGCTAAGTGTGGAATAATGCGCCCGGGCCATTGCTTAGGAGTACTTCGAGGGAGGAAAGAATACAGTACCCGTACGATCTCGTTGCGCCGTTCCTTCGACGTGAGCGGCCAATCCAGAAAGTGAGTACTGCCATTGCGTAGAAAAATCTCGATCGCCGAGTCACGTAATCGGTAGCGACGGAGGTAAACACCTACAAGATGGGTGTACTTCCACTGCCAACATCGATGCAGCCCCGGCGCTGCATCGTCCGCATTCGTACTTGGTAATGCAGGAAGAGTTCTATCGTCAAAGTCGACCGTGCCGGCATTAATGCCTCCTCCCGGGTTCCAAGCGTTCTCAGGAATCTCCTGTCGTGGCTCAAAGGCGATGTACTTGCCGCAGAAAGACAGACGACCGAGAACAACTCCTTCTGGAACCACCCGTTTGCACGTTACGCAGGCGTACACTGAGTCATCCGGTGCAACAGCAATTCCAGCGCCAGGGTCCAGTCCCTTTTCGTCTGGCCCTATCACTGTTCCTTTCGAAGCTGCAGGACTAGACATACACGAACTCGTCTTGTTTTTGTCGTCCTTCGGCTTGATTGGTATGGCACAACCCCTGTACTGTTCTAAATATTCTTCGTTTGCTATGGGGTGTGCCTCTGCCTCACCACCGCCTTTATCACTGTCTGTGCTCGAAACGTAAGTGTCCGCAAAGCCAGAGAGTGCAAGAGAATCATCAGACGTAATGTCCCTAATTTCCCCGCCACGCTGCTGCGCTACTACACGACCAACTCGCTTCAGCAAGTTTTCACTAGTTGCTGGATCGCGATTACTTGTTTCAGGTTCTTCTGTACCATGAGGCATCTCGAAAGGCGCGACTCGAGCTGATAAATGATCGACAGCTGGACTTCCCTCGGCTTCACTTCGGCTACCGAGGTGTTGCTTAACGATCAATGCTAACATATTTTCCGAGCTTAATTGCAAATTTACGTCGATAGTACGTCGCATTCGGGAAGGAAATGGTGCCTCGTACAGACCGGCCTGCCACATAAGCGTCTTCTGCATCGCAGCCAATGTCGTTGGCGCCACACGTCGTAGTGCATGATATTGGTTTTGCGATCGAAAGGTCAGCTCGTGTTTCAGCCACAGCTTTTGGGTCCAACCCTGCTCCTGCTTACGCCGGATTGACCGCACAGTCCTTGCACGCTGATATTCTCGGCTCGTGACATCTCGCAAAGTCGCCAACATCTGATTCTCTTCAACTTCCAGTGCTGCCCAAAGCACATGCTCGCTGTCATCAGCATAATCTACACCAGAATATCTTTCGTACGATCGTGACGTTACTGCCATAGAATTATTCGAAATATCAACAGTGTCCTGCAAAGGACTTCGCAGCTCCTTCGCTACCGGGAAATAAGGCACCATGTCGTCCTGTTCCTCTAGCTCTTGCAGTTCAGTGTCATTGATCGCTAACGCCAGTGCGTCCAATACCACTTGAACAGCTTGTGCTTCAGTGAGCTTGCCAAGATCGTACACTGATAGCCCAGCAGTGCCCAACTCTTCATCGAAGGACCCGGATGTACATATTCGCAGGGTCAGTCTTCGCAGTAGCTCCAATAGCTCCTCCTTCTGATGGACGACCAGTGCACGACGAAGATCGACAAGGGCGCGTAGGAAAACCTCACGCGTTGGCATCATTGCATACACGCTCAGACCAGAACCGGCAGTTATCTCCTGCTTGAAACTTTGTGTCAGCACATGCACTACTCGCTCCATCATGCATTTGCCGTGTACGAACGGTAATGCATGTTGCAGAATCTGTAGGCCTGGCAAAAGCCCTATGCGGTGAATATTGTGAGTACTGTCGATCAACCGAGCGCACATGTCCAACACTGCATTCAGCAGAAAAAGCTGCGCATCGGATCTCATATACTTATTCGACGGACCATCCAACGATGACTCTGGAAACGGCCCTAACGGTACGATCAGTAGCGTCTCATTAGCAAGAAATAGTAAACGCTGCACATTTTCGGCAAGTATCCGGGACAAAATTGTTCGGCTTCTTGCCATACGTTGAAGTACAATGCCAGCCACACGACACATCCAATTCAGTGGTGAGCAGAAAAGTTCCGAACGGGTCACTCGCGGAGCCACGTGAGCTAACGGGGGCAAAGAAGACAATGTTGATGAGCTTGCAATATCCCGCTTCGTATCGTATTTCATCTGCACTCCTTTCAGTGCTAGCATCAAATGTGTGAAAGATTGCCATCCGCGCTGGTTGACCATCGCCATGGATAGTAATGACACAACTGTATCAAGCACTAGATCCTCTCCGGTCCTACTGGCATCAAAACTATACGCGCGACCACAATGTTCATCTTGTTGGTCTACGCCATCATCCGCGCCTCCGTTCGACGGCTGAACAAGTTCCACGCAAACAGAGCATGCCAACGATAACTCCAAGAGCGCATCCGCCCAGCTCTTCTTCATTGAAAGCAGCTGCTGTTGAAGGTCCCTGTCTGTCTTGAGCTTCACATTAATATCCAAAAGAACCTTTTCACGAATATGTGGAGTACTTCTGCCCAGTAAAAAAGGCAAGAACGGCAAGACACCTTTCAGTGGCAGACTTAAAATGCCACTAATTCCCTCGTCAAACACATCGGCGACAGACGACGAGCTCTTTCCCCCACCGTCTTGGCCTTTACCTCTCACACCGACGTTGTACAGACTTCGCAAAGCTATCAGACGAACAACAGCAACTCGCTTTACCCATGTTAGCTGTAGACGTTTGCCCACAGACTGGTTAGCCATCTTAATCCAATCAATCAAGCCAGTTATTCCCATGCCTACTTCTGCTGTAGCAGTCAGGGGAGTGGATACAGCCGCAATACCGTCTTCAACTTTATTTCCCTGTCCCAACGTAAAATTTCTCGCTGCCGCTGGCGCAATTGGAAACAACGACGAGTCCTTTTTAGAGGGATCGTTCATGATTATACTGTGCTGGACACCCAAATGACACGCAGGATCAAAGTAAAACTCCATCATAAGCTCTAAAAACCCAACCGAAAAGCTTCCCTGCCCGTTAAGAACCAATCGCAAGTGCTCTTCGAGTCCACACCAAATAGTGCGACCTTCAATCGACTCGAGCCAATCCAGCAGGTAAATGAACAGCGGAACGCAAGCCAAGCGGACATGAATGAAAGCGTGTGATCTTTCTTCGTCGTCCCATTTGCTCGACCCGTTGCTATCGGCTTCTGTCCGTTGATCATGCATCAGATACAGCAGGCAATCGATGATGCTGGAGCTAACTAATGCGAAGCGCATGTCCAAGAATGATACTGCGAGTCTTCGCAGTAGCAGCAATATTGATGTGACCACGGTAGCATCCTTACTGGTCATTAAGAATCTGACGACTGCACGGATATCTCTAACGAGAGAAAATCGAACCTGGACAGAGTGCAGAACGCTCTTTTCGGTAAAAGAACCTCTTGCGTCTGTAGCATGAACATCAGGATTTTCAGACGAAGCTGGACCTGCCACCGTCTGGTCACTCCATACAATGTTTTCAACATTGATACTAAACACACCTCCTTTGCGAGCGGGTACAGCTATTGAAGGTGATGCTGTTGATGAAGAAGGAGATGACGTGGGCGGTAACGAGCCAGTACCGCTAGTGACGGAACCTCCTCCAACTCCGGTGGAAGCACTTGCCCGAGCAAATGTCGTCTCCATAACTTCCTGCTCCAGAACTTCATGGACCTGTGTACTCTGGTTTGTCAAGCACACCTCGATAAGCTCAACCAAACTTTGAATACTTTGTTGCTTCCAACGGTCTTCGTTGTCGTCTGACCCGGTCAATCGCTGCGAGTTCTGACTTGCTTCAGTTTCACCCGACGTATGCGAAGAGTGTGAAACCGAGTAAAATTTGCCAAGAATCTCTAAAACCTTAGAAACGGCTTGCACATTGTTAAACGCTCGCGGGTACTCGCAGGCAAGCACATACAACTGACGATTGTAAATAGATTGGGTTTTACAACCCGCTTGCGTCCACAATCGGTAGTCCATCAGAATTGCTCGCACTCCGGAGGCAAAAAGCGGATTTGTTGTCCAGATAGATACATGGAATGGATGGTTGTCGTCGACTTCAAGACTCTGCTTCGGTAACGGCATCATGCCATACAAACTTTTCACGAATTCAACACAGATGACAAGGCTTCCAGGCGTCCAGACCAGAGTGAGACAATCTTTGTGATGGACCAATACGTGAGCGAGCATGTGAAAAGCATAGTTCTTAAGCACTTCCTCTTGATTTGCCACGTCGTTGAGCAACATGCCCTTAAATATCCATAATAGATCGATCACCACGCTTTCCATGATAGCTGGAAGAGAACGCCTGCTGGCTTCTGCTGACGCTGCATACTCAGTCATACCAGCACGTTTTCGTGCTTCTTTTCTTGCAACTCTCTCGTATGCAGTCAAAATGTAATCCAACAGCACTGGCAACGACGACACACCCACTGACCGATGCCATGCCGAGTGGAACTCTGGAAAAATTACTTTTTGCGTGCTCTTACCCAGTCGAGCATTTCGCTGTTGGATCTCGGCAGACGCATCTTCACTATTCTCGAAAGTCAACCACTTTCCATTTGGAGTGGGCGCTGTACCCTCACATACCCATTCTACTCCCAGATTAGCATAGTTCTCGTTGACAGTGGTCTGTGCGCTAAAAGCAAATACCGTCTGCAATCTGCAAAATGCCGTGAATGATTCATTCTCCGGCACAGCTAACGGTGATAACCCCAGTGTACACTCGCGAGTGCCAGAGATCAATCGGCTTGACTGACTGGGCAAAGCTGCAGACCATCGATTGAACGAAGGTATTGTAGGCCCTAACGCGTACATCAGCTCGATGGTCCCTGTAGATAGCTCATCGTGGTACATTGACATACTAGCGATTTTTGCTTTCGCGTTACGACCCCCTCCTACAGTGCATTTCGACGCGGTAACCAATCCTGACGGATATGCGAGTTCTTCTCGGAATTGAAACTTGCTGTTCACGTAACACGTCACATTGCTCTTTTTAACGTAATGCAGCGAATGTGATATCAGCAGCAGGTGCCATTCCCCAGGCACCAATTCGATTTTCTGCTGAATTGTTCTCCACTCTGGACAGCGCACAAATGACGCTGTAACTGACGCTGACTTTTTCGCGTCACCCGACGTGTTCGGAGCACAGCAACTCACATTCAAGAGCACCGTATGTTCACCATTACTAGCGTCTTCCACGCACTCTAGCGACGCCTCGACTCCCAGCGTATTTGACCCGTTTGTGAACCGAAAAAGATTAAACTTTCCATGCAATCTGTCTTGAGCGACGCCTTGCACTAGAGAACTTTCGTTCTTGCTCGGCGGTAGCTGAAAGTCCACATTGATCCACATAGCTACAGAATACCCTCGAAATGCTCCCCAATTCACGATCGGAAGGTGCATTCTGCTGTTGCCACGAAAGGAGAAATAGGCTGAAGGAGGTACCACAGTCCCGCTTGGCAAAACATACTGCGACTGCCAGTCTTTGTCCTCTTTCTCAGCTCCTTTTTCTTCGTCTTGCAGACCGCTCTCCTTGTCAGGAGGGAGCAATAGATTCTTGGCAAATAGTCGAGTGAGCTTCTGTACATCTCGAATTAGCTGCTCCCTTTCACGTACAGAGCACGCTGATTCGTCCACAAAGCAGGCCAACATGGTCTTCTGCACCAGCTCACGAACAGTCTTAGACGGCGATAACTCGCTCAACTGTGGTGACTTTAAGACGCCACGTATTTGCAGTGCATCGGGACGTTTCTCTTCTTCTTGTCCATAGTCCGAGCTGATTGTGCTGGCTCGGAAGCTTCTTTTAACTTGTGCTTGATTTTCCATGCGATCATCAGGTGTAGAAGATCACGCTTCTCTCGATATTTACGATAGGGATCGTAAATCCAAGTAACTTACACTAAGAATGACGCATTTTTTCACTGCTCTATTTGACTTGTGAATGTGCGATTCACTCCCTATTTTGGTAGCTTCACTCTCTTCTATTTTTGTTAAGTATACACTCGATGAAAAGCTTTTTAATTGGAGGAAAGTACACTCCGCGCCAGGTAATATCGTACACCCATACTTTTATCCTGGGTAGCTCTAAATACACCTACTTTTATTTCTAAATACACCTTCATGATTCATAGGCTGTCTATTCAACTTAAATAAACTATGCTTACAAATGCTGAGAGAGCATCTACTATTTAACAAGAGAACAGCCACGTTTAGCAAGAGAGCATCCAGTTTTAAGCCCCCCGTTGATTTAACGTTACACTGAGCTCCTTCATACAGGAGATTTCACAACCTTCCATTGTCTTTCTTTATTCAATGTTTGAGGATAGCCGTTAGCGAGCGCAAGAGCATGCCGACATTATGTATGTCGGAAGATTCTGTATGAAAACGGATGGAGGCAAAAGCATCGCGGTCTTAGTGAAGACTGCATTCGTTCTCACGCACGGAGCCTTTTGTGGACACCCATTTGCATCGCGGTCTTAGTGAAGACTGCATTCGTTCTCACGCACGGAGCCTTTTGTGGACACCCATTTGCTCTCGTAATGATGTTTGTCTCCTATGGGTGGTTCAGCAACCCTGAAAGAAAAATAGGTATGGCACGTGTTAAACGTATTTTTACATTATCACATACGCGCACATTATTGTGCAGCAGCTACAGATACATGCATGGACAATTGCGGCCTTCGTATAGTCTTCTTCTCGTGGCACACGCCGCACCGCCGGTAATGCCAACATCTTTATATTGTTTATGCGTCGGACGTGTCTAAAGTAGTAAAATTGATCCCGGTCGACACTCTTAAACAAGCAGTCGTTTAGAAGTGTCGACCGGGATCAGTTTTGTGCATTTCTTGTCAAAGATGATCGCGAGCTCACACAAACTGCAAACGAGTTTAGTTCCGCGGTCTAGCAACGACACCAACCGCCCTGGATTTATGATAGTCATTTCCTTGCGAGCAACAAAAAGAAACGCGCTTGACGCCTCGCGATCTTGTGTGGACAATGCTGACAGCGAAAACTTGGGGCAGAGCGTACTGCTTCATGGTACGTCCAGCTTCCTCTTGACTTCTGAATGGCCCGACTGGGAGGGGGTCTTCACAACTATATGGTGGAGCCGGGGCGAAAGGATTGACAGTATCAGTAGTGTCTTCATCGGTGTATGCAGCGACATTAATAGCAGTATCAAGAACAGCAAATGAGATCGATGCAGGAGCGACTGAATGTTCAACGTCGTGAGCTGCACCACCAAAGGTGAAGATATGACGGCTCATCTTCATGTAGACGATAAAGTTACGAAGACGGAAAGAGAGGTCTGACTGAGGCTAACTAGTGGACGTTCTCTCGTTAAATAGTGGACGTTCTCTCGTTAAATAGAGGACGTTCTCTCGTTAAATAGTGGACGTGCTCTTGTTACATAGTGGATAGCCTCTTAGCATTTGTCTACATAGTCAATTTAAGTCAAATGAAAAGCCTACAAATCATGTAGGTGTATTTAGCAATAAAAGTGGGTGTATTTAGAGCTACCCTTTTATCCACTGCTCAGTCAGTTTTACAAATTAGAGGGTGCTATTTAGATATGTGGTGTATTTTATGGATATAAACACCGTATGTGTGTTAACGATTGCGATTTCGCAAAGCGTAAGGGCCCTACATACAAATAACTGGTTTCGCCACTGCGACATATAAAATCGTACAAAATAGCATACAGATTTTAAGTATAATGTATTATTATGATTGTATTATTGGGTTGATACTAGTGGCACATGCCATTTGGCGACACGATGTTAGCGGCGCTTATCGATGGGAATGGCAACAAGAAGCCAAGACTTACCGACCACGAGCGGGATAGGATAGTGGGGCTTCGAGAGGCTGGCCTGAGATTGCGTGCCATTAAGACTGTTACCTCGAGGAGCCTTGACACTATATTCGAGTAGTATCCCCTACCTCTTACCTACAGATGAAATGCCGAGGACCCGCTCCGCTTCTCTCGAAGCGCCACGTTCGAATTCTATTGCGCACCACTGCACAGGGAAACCTGTTCGCCGCCCAGCTCAAGGTCGAGCTAAGCCTGCCGGTGTCCGTCCGCACCGTGCAGCGCATTTTAGCCGACTTCGATTGGCTTGTGTACGCCAAGATGTAAAACACGTTGCCGCTCACGGTCGCGGACATGGGTGCGCGCAAATCCTGGGCCAAGGACATGCCGCTGCATGAAGATACCGGGTCCATCTGGGGCTCCATTATTTTCTTGGACGAGAAAAAATGGAATCTTGACGGGCCCGACGGCTTTCAGCACTACTGGAGAGATCTGCGCCAGTCCGTCCGCCAGACTAAGCGACGTCAAGCTGGAGGTGGGCCCATCATGGGAAGGGCCTCTATTAGCGCCCGTGGCAAGTCTCCCCTTGTTGTGCCGACAGGGAGGCAGAAAATTCGGATGATTATGTTTACACAGTGTCTGAATATCTTCTACCGTTTGCGCATCTGAACTATGGAACAGATTTTGTTTCCCAACAGGTGAACGCAAGCATACATGTTTCACATCGTATCTGCGAGTTCTTCAGTGAAGAGGGGGTCCAGGTGCTTGACTGGCCATCAAAGTCACCTGACATCAACCCCATCGAGAACTTGTGCTCTATCGTTAGCAGGAAAGTGCACACCAATGGAACACAGTTTGAGCGCGTGTCTGAGCTAAAGGCTGCGCTAATTGCAACATGGAATGCAATTCTGGATGCCACACTGGTTCCTCTTGTTCGCTCGATGCCGCGACGATGTATTGAGGTCATCGATAAGAAGGGCAAAAAAACCACTATTAAATACAGCGAGTCTTTAATTGTTCATTTTTATACTTAAAGTTTGTATGCCATTTTGTACGATTTTATATGTCGCATTGGCAAAACCAGTTATTTGTATGTGAGGCCCCTTACGCTTTGCGAAATCGCAATCGTTGACACACATACGGTGTTTCTATTCATAAAATACACCACATATCTAAATATCACCCTCTAATTTGTAAAACTGACTGAGCAGTGGATAAAAGTATGGGTGTAAGATATTACCTGGCGCGGAGTGTACAAACGTATTGGTTTTGGGTAGGTCATTGTTCCGGCGATTTGTTTTGAAAATCAAAATAAGATAGGGGAGCAAGCTCTGGAGCTCGCCCTTTGATAAAATGGTAATTCCATTGAGAGAAATAAATTAAGTTCTGCATATTCACGTACCCATTTGGGTGGATAGCGGCCAGGGAATGCTTGTGTGTTTGCGCGTTAACATATGATGGTGCTGATGAATTTTTGCGTGTCGACGCTTTTTGTTAATGAATGTGATGTACTTATAAAACGAATATGAGAAAGGAAGATCTAGAATGATCCTACTCGGTAACGCCTTTAATAACAATTTGCCACCGACAACATAGAATTGCATAGTAAATGAGAAATTTAAATGAGGCATCCTCATCTGCCACCGATAGACCATACGTTTCTATCTTTTCTATTTACTAAGTATTACGGATGGAAAACGCTTCACATTTACTGTTGCTTAAGGTCGAGATCAATTCGGAGACTGCTGTGGACAGTGACATATTGTCACAACATGACTGCCTTGACCTTATCTATGAGGTGCAAGATTTTCGCTATCTCTGAATGTGGACCATTTGCTTGCTAGCTCTCTGCTCTCCCTAGGTCATCTTTAATCTAATCAGGTGCAGACATAGGTCAGACTTAATAATTTGTAAATTCCTACAATATATACAAAATAAGATATTTTCTTGACACCGCTGCCAGTAATTTGTGGGCGAGTCCATCTAAAGGCCCATTTAATTCAGAATTACTTGAGAAAGCGGGCCACTGTATATTGTGCGAGTTTACTGGGCCCAGAGCTGATTCAGGATGGCGCGTTGTTGGGTATGGAAAATGTTTTCGATGGACAGGCGCATGAGGGCAGTGCGTCGCTCCTCCAGTTCTCATTCAAGTATCGAAATGTCCCTTTCGACAGTTGTCGGGCTGAAAAGAATGCTTGCGAGACCGCCGCAAAAAGCGCCAGGCATTCAAACTGGGAGCACATTTAATGAGTCATTAAACAGCTTGTGCGCGTCCTACCTATCAATCGCCTTCCGGCAGCGCCATCGCCGGTGTACGTCTTGACGAGGTCCCCAGTAGTAGACCTCGAGCTCCTCAACTTGTTCAGGCGTCCAGAACTTGTCGAGGTGGGCACAATGCGCGTCCAGCACGTCCTGAGTGAAATTGGAAGGATACAGCTTAACCAATCAACGAGGATGAGAGGCGGCGCATCGTTTCGTAGCGGCAGGTTTTTTTCGTCACGCTCAGCCTTGACGGCCATGAGGCCCGTGACCAGCGTGACGGCGTACTTCGCGATCTCCCATTCTTCGACTCTGAGACGATCAAATCACTCTCCCGCAGCAGACCATTGGTCGCGAATGTGGCGTTCGATGCTGGAGACGTTGATACATAGAGCTGACTGGTACGTAATCAACCTTGCCTTCCTCGTCGCGCCCGTACGGATAGACGGACTCGACTTAGAACATGGTTGCGAGAGTGCCTATGACGATTTCCTTCTGTTGCGCGATCATAAGCGACCGGCTATGCTTCTTGGTGAAATTGATGCTGATCTTATCGACTGCAGGCGCCACTGCGTAGGTCACGAGCCACCACTAGGCCGCTGGCACGTTCTGGGGGTTCTTCTCCATGATGTGCGCTATGATTGGCCGGCGATGCTTCTGGTAAAGGTTGAGGACGCGACCGAGGTGAACCCACTGATTTGATTTCTTTAAACACTTGACGCCCATCGTGATGATAAAGTTGTTCTGAGACTGCACATAGACAGACACCCAGTAAACTGCCTTAATAGAGGTGCCTTCGTTGATAATCTCAGCTGTCAAATTGACGGCGATGCCAATCTGATGTTGCGCGCACCACACACGCAGGACGTAGAATTTGCGCATCATGCGGTGCGAGTGACAAGACCAGAGCGCCGCCTAATCGTGTTGTTCTCGCCGACCGACAACACTTTTAGCAGTTTGCTGCGCCAGTCCGAATAGAGTGCGTTCAAAACTAAACGAGCAGGTTGAAGATGCTCTCCACCATGTGAAGATCTAACCATAAAAGACCGACCAAAAAAAAGCTGAAGGGAAGACATTTAGAGCACAACCGCATGCAAATGTTGAAGAACGACTGCTCACGGTGAATGCTTGAGTCAAATGAAAGAAAAACTGCCCACATTGACATGTCTTACATCGTGTCGGAGATGTCTTGTAGAGAGGCGCCTACCAAGATGCGGACGTTCTGGCAAACTAACGCGTCGTTCATCCCAGCCATTTTTGCCGCCTTGGTGTGGTCCCTGTCGTGTTGGATGGCGGCCGCAGTCTGCCTGAACGACACGCCGACCGAAACCTGGTATATCGCTACATTGAACCGTATGAAGTTCGAGCTGGTTACCCGTTATCATCGAAATCGTTATCTTTCTTGACGAACAGCTTCAAGGAGTTGGTCTCCTCGTGGCTCTATGTCAGCCTTCTTGGTGATCGTTCTGGCCACATCGTCGGCGCTATCATCGGAATCGGCAAGCACCTCGTCTTCGTGAAACAAAGATTGCCAATAATGGTTCCAATGATGCGAGCGCTGATGTAGTACGTAAGCGTGTCGTCTTTAAGCGCCATATGACGATGCAGCGTATTAACGGCTTATCTTTCTTGCAAAATACAGCGCTTTGTCGACATACGACACCTCCTTGTAGAGCGCCAAGAAGTCGGCGTGCTGAGACTCTGAATAACTGTGATACTTGTGCGGGAAGAACAACGCGGTAAACATATTTATGTTGCCAGTCCTCTTGCGCTTGAGACCGTTTTGGCCGACCTAGATTTCATCGAGACCCTCGTGCAAGCAGAAACGTAACCAACAGGTCTTGCTGTCTTCGGCTTCCTTGGACTCGACCCCGACTCCAAACTGCAACGCATAAGTAGACTGAAAGAGTGTGGCATTACCATAGACTGTCGGGTGGGCGTGGTTCGTGTTGCAAGTTTGCAGGTCAGCTGGGGGCGTCTGAACCTGGTGCAGGACTTCCGGGCTTCCGAAGATTGTTCGCACGCATTTCGCAGCAGAATTCCTTATTATGTGGATCACCTCAGAGGTAAATTATGGACATCGACAGCTATTATAGCAAATCTACAAAAACAATATGAGGCCTGGCATAGATGCGATTGTGACTTCTACTCTCTATGCGGTCGCAATTAGTGACCTACTCAAGGAGTGACATATATAACGAATACCTACCTATTAGGAGGGAACAGGCTACATCACACTTAGTAAGACGTGTAAGATGCACATAGAATTATTTATACACACAGACACACCCACAGCCCTCAGACAGAAATTAGGTTTTGAAAGTTCGGTATTCACCTTGCGCTCAGTCAATATTAGCTTCACGCTTCGGACTTGCAACGACATCCCAGTTTTAATATGTTGAGGTTAACTACGGTTCATGTAGGCACCGTAAGGCTATACGGCCAACGTTTCTAATCAACTATTTTTTCCAAATAAAGGTACATTTTCATGAGTTGGCACCAAAAGGCGACACACTTGCCACTTCTTCTCATAAGTCTCGTTTGGTAGACATTAATTTGCATGTCTGGTAGCCGCCTCGTCTTAATTTTTTTAACAATTTATGCAACCGAAAGAATGAGGCGACATACAAGATCAAGTACTGCATCTCGGCGGATAATGTACGTAACATGGCGTTTACTTGCAAATGTAGCATGGAGTCTATGTTCACACGTAACAAATGGTCCAACGGGAGACATACAAGAGCAAGGACTGCATTTTGGTGGGTGATGTACAAAACATGTCGTCTATTTAAAAATGTAGCATGTAGTCTATGCTCACAAGTATAAAATGGTGCAACATGGGTTAAGAGCAGATATAAAAGACCAAGGACTACGATTTGGAGAGTGATGGCACGCAAGGAGGCTTTTATCTAAAAGCTGTGGGTGTAGAGTAATGTCTAATGTGAAAAGAGTTTGACTTAAATGCATATATTGTGGTGCAGGAACATCGCAATGCTGCCAAGACGAAACCAATAGTGGCTTTTAATACAAGTGAATAATGAAAAAATAGAATGCAAAGATCCATCTACTTGTTTCTGTTAACATTCAGCGGATATACTATTACCATTAATGTAAAAATTACGTCGCGATTTTTGCGTCATGATCACTGGCCTGGCATTTGCCGCACCGTCTCTTTCGCTATTGATTACGGTCATTGACTTCTCCACTCTTGACTTGATCACGTTGTCTCCTTAGGCCTACATTTTATAGCGAAATGGACAAGCTTTGAATGAGAACGAGAATAGGATCACTATTAACTTATTCTTCTTTTGATATATTGTCGCCATTGCCGGTGTAGAGGGTTTCAATATTAAAAAATATGCAAGTTAAGAAATTTCCACAACAGCCATATCCACATTTTTAAAGTCCACTATCACAAGCATTGGCTCACCGATTCTGTAAAGCTTGTTTGCTCATCATTCATGGGCAATACTTACCATCTCCAGCGTTCAAGACATGTACTTTGAAGACAATCATGATGTTATGTAGAAAACTAACGAGGATCAAATTGCGATTTCCAACAAACGTAAGTATCTCCGTAGTCGCACGTTTCTGATTACATTTCGAGATCACAGACTACACGTAATTTTTTTCCAGTGTAGAATCGTACATGCCACACGTCGCGTTCCTCCTCCAAGGAAAATTCCATTCCAAGCAGGGTGATTCTGTTTCTCGACCTTCTCAAAAACGTACCTTGAATACACAGCACATGCATGTGCAAGCAGTGGTGAAATATGACTGTTGTTGTGATGCTAATGACCTTGCGGTCGTAATTGATTTCACCCTGGCAATCTGAATTTCTAACACTATAGCTTAATATTGCTTCACAAACTCCATCGGTATTTTTTTGATCCCAGGTAATGATTGCTCAGTAAATTGAATGAATCAGACCGTTGAGTTGTAGTCATACCACCATAAAATTAGTCGCAATCTGAATGTCATCCATTTTTCTCAACTTTGTTAAAGGCTGTTCAAATGTACGTTCGACGATAAATCGTACTCTAAGAGAAGAAACTTTCATTTACATACCATCTTCATAACGCTGTTCGTGTACAGGGCTATGTAGTTGATACACTTAACGAATGATTGGAACCTTTCCTTCACAAGAGTGTCGAATTGCTTCGCAAACTTACCAGCAATGTGTCAAACACAAATACCCTGATTATCTATTTGAAGAAAGTGCATAGTTGCGTTCGCCATAGCTGCATATTGGTATGTTAATATCGTAAGCGGTGGTCGTCCAACAGCCGCAAGCATTTCCGAAACAACCATCCAAACGTTTCGACGTCTCATGATAAAGCAAATCACAACCACATTGAATTGCCTGTACACTGTTGTCAATTCCAACAACAGAGGAAAAAGAAAGTCTGAAACGATTGGCGACGTAAGTCCTTTCGAATATAACGACATCACCAGAGACATCATATTGAGCTTACGCGCCGCACCACTGCTCCAAGATGTGTTGGTCAATCGATCCTTGTTATCTGTGGTAGGAGAAGAAAATTTAGAATCTTTAAAGTTTTCTCATCCAATGTATTCGATCAGGTGGACGGAGTCATGTTTTAATTTTTTCAAGTCTGTCATTGCTTATGCAGTTCTGAACATCAACACGGTTCAATAGATACCGCGTTTTTTAAAAATTCCAAGTAATGAACGAGTACTCATATGAGATTTTTATCTCTTTAGTCGTCATCAACTTTTTGATACACAGGTAAAAGCTGCACGTCCTCTAAGTTTGAGCAAACGGCGATTGTGAAAATTGCTGAAAGCCAAAGCCTTAACAGTAGATTTTTGCGTCTTGGATCCATTCTAAAGGACAACTTGGCGGTATAGTCAATTCTTCGACTGATTTTGGTCCGAAGATTGCCCCTTTAAGGACACATGTACCTTCCCGATGGCACACAAAAATAGGCCCGTGCCCATTGCATGTTGCCGACGGTCATACCTTGGCTTCTTATACATATGGAAAAACTTCTTACTTTGGTATAAAGAATTAGGGTATACGTGCAAGGGTTGATATACCAAAAGCGTCGTCAAGATTGAGACAAATAAACAACGCAGAAGAAGGCATGTCTGAGGAAGAAACGGCTGTAAGGCACCAGAAACTACCTTAGTTCCATTTTTTCCTTGGGTCCATCCAAGTCTTTATCGATACATCCGCCAACATTTCCAGCCACATCCAAGGCACTCGCTCCCATCCCATCTACGGAATGATATTTCGTACTGCAAGTCTGGTCTCGGTCGGTGATCTCTTCTAATTCCTACGCATGTCGGTTGTTTCCCGCCATACATTAACGTTTGAGTTTGTTCAACAAAAACACGGGTGGGGGCGGATAGAGACCGTACTCTGCGATAGAGGGTGCGAAAGCGATTACTTGTTTGTGAAGGCGAGGGGCTTGCGAGTGCGATACTAATCTCGATGATTTAACCAATAATATTATAGTAAAACATGTTTGATGTATAGTCGAGGCAAATAGTATAAAACATACAAGAACAAGTCATTAAAATCCATTGGTATTGTAGTCTTACGGTGCCTGTATGCACGGTAGTTTTACCCTAATCTGTTATACCGAATCTGATTCTGATTAGACCATCCTAAATTTAATATGCCTCCCGACTTCGAAATTTGAATAGTAAGTGCTGTAATGGCGATTGCCGGCAGACAATGAGCTACAAAGCAAAAGTTAGAAGTGCACAGTGATTAAACATACGCCGACAAAGCCTAAATAGGGTGAATGTTTTGACGCGGTTACCTTTAAAGATGCACACTCAACTTGTTTTATGCGTACATATTCATATTATGTATATATCGTGTCTTGTTTTAGCAGAAATGGCTATATTAGCATAGTGGCAATCGCATTCCCAGTCCCAACATCAACAGAACTGCTCATAACTGCCTACAACATTCTTTCCTACATCAAGGTTGTCAATGATGCTGATAAAAATATCGTCAGCTAAATGTCACTCACAATGACGACGACAGCAACGACGCCAATACCATCAATTCAGCCAGACCCAAGGCAACCAACTTTAATAATGACTAATAACAGGCGATTAGTTGATGGTGGTAAACTATCGCATGCGTTATACTAAAAAGAAAAGCAAGAAGACACATATAAGTGTTATGTGACATGCATATATACGCCCCAAACGAGTGCAGTGTGCTCACCGAGAATGTTACCACATCAACTAATCCAAAATATAAAGGATATAAATGGATTCTAATGATCGCTGCTCTCTGCTTCTCCTCCATTACCTCGGGCGTCGTAGCTCACCGCTCCCACCGGCAATCGCCATTACAAAAAATACGATTAAGAATTCAAAGTAGGGTACCTAAATAAAATTAGGATGGTATCACCAAAATGCGATTGGTTATTACAGATTAGGACTGTAAAGTCATTTTTTGATTGGCTAAAACAAATCGCCGGTCCAATGACCCACTTACGACTGGTACGTTTAAGCGTTTACTTTCATTGGTCAATTACCTTAGTGATTTTAATTAGTGTCATCAGATTGATTTCTACTCTAAAAACAAGAATGGAAGAGGTTATATATGGATAATGAGGCATTGTAAGGCACTAATGGCAACGCCTCTAATTAACTAAAATTTATCTTCCAATCAGGGTACATTCTCTATACTTGGCGCCAAAAATCTACACACATTCGGCTTCCATTAATATATTCCTACGTGTGAATAGTGGAGCGCATGTATCTCATAAATGTCACGTATTGATATTTCACCTTTTCTTACGTCACTTTCATGTCGTTTGCTTACAAGAGTATCATTAACACCATTCTCACACAAAACCAACGGTACAACATGAAGGAAGAACAGCTTAAAAAGAAGAAGGACTGCGTGGTAACGAGGTGATTTTCTTAACATGGTGACGACGCGGGTCAACGATCCATACTAGGAGTATCTGGCAAGCGAATTGGCCGAGATGAATAAGGTGTTGGTGAAGATTATATTTCAGACGTGAAAGAGTTCGGTAGAACAAACTAGCTTGTGATACTGTACCATTGCAATGTTGCCGAGAAGAACAGATAGTAGTGGTAAAACACATGAAGAAGAAAAAAGGCGAACAAATATCAATCCATGATTTATAATCGACATTTTAGTGTCGAGCTACGATTGTCTTTAGTGCAACAAGACTCTTTGCGCTTGCTCCCACCGCATCCGCATTATGAATTTTTATGGTCCTGATTTGGTCTTGGTCTGTGAGCTCTATAGTTTTGGCGATTGTGTAACTGTCCGCCTGTCCGCGGTGTTACAAAGACAGCGGTTAAGGGAAAAAAAGAAAAGGCTGTGTAGAGTGGCTAGCAGAGTGATAACTTTGTTGCAATCCAGAAGGGTGAAGCTATTAGTGACTATGCGCAAGGTTGAACTCTTAAATCTTACGTATCTCTGTGTGTGTCTGTAAATAACGCAGTTAGGTGTACCTTACACGTACCAAAAGCGATCTAGCCTGTCCCCTCCTCATAGGTATATAGGTATATCCAAAGTCACTCTTTTACTAGGTCGCTATTGTGACGCACATTTGTGATTGGCTTAAAACAGATCAAAGATGAATATGATCACATAAGCAAATGCTGGACGCTCAAAAGCAAAGGCTGATCGATCGCCCTAGCATACTGGTAGCTTAAAATCGATCAGAGATGAATCTGATCACATAAGCAAATGCTGGACGCTCAAAAGCAAAGGCTGATCGATCGCCCTAGCATACTGTACTGGGTTACTACAAACAGACATTGAGAGCATCATACTCATTCTTCAGTGACTGCCGTTGTATAGTGTTTTGCAACTTAATTCAGTTCTCCGAACTGGATTACTTATATCAAAGGGCGAGCTCCAGAGCTTGCTACCCTATCTTATTGATAGCGAGAGTCTTGCGAGAGCGAGTCATACGTTTGTGCTTTAAATCAATTATATATTTAAATTTGTTTGGTGTATAATAATGGATAATGTATAATAATGGTGTATAATAACGTGTCCCTATCAAATGTCATTAGAGAGATCGACCAAAAGTTGGCGTATCGAAGGCCATTTATTCTTTTCTAATACTACTCTGGACAATTGGAAGATGAAGACAATATTTAACGGACACAATAACCAAGAATTTATTCCCCTTCTACACAATCGAATTGATATAACCTCACTGGCGTGCAGTGAAAAATAGTGTAGTATATAAACTATGCGAGTGTCACGGCAAATGCAGTTAATAAAAAATATGGAAGATAAATGATACCGATGCAAACTTACGCATAATTTAAATTGCATGATTCTACCAGCAACTCGCAGAAGATGATTTCGTATAAAATAAACTTGACGATTTTTTTGGAGAGTATCTGAATTCAGCAAATAAACTAGAAAACAATATCAATCCACCAGTGGAGTGTCAAGCTTGCGAGCTAGTAGACTAACATTGTAGGGATGAACAGCACATATAAAGCAGCCGATATCAAACGCTTCTCCTTCACACAAAATGATCGATTTTAGAACGATTTTTACAGTGAATATGGCTGACCGCTCATCAAAATTGCCAAATATAGTATTGTGAGCCTAAAGGATGAACATGTAAGTGACTGTGAACAAAACGACTTTAAAGGGGTCGCACAAAGGTCAATATAACATGCATTATTTTATGCATCCGCACACAGAAAGATCAGTGTAACTGATAGACGTATGATGAATCCAATACGTTAGCGGTAGAAAGAATTCTAATTACGTAATATTTCCAGTAGATATGTGATTCTTGTAGTTGTTACACTTGTGCAAAGTTTGTTAGAAAGTACAAGTAAATATATTTAGCATTAACTACTCTCGTTTGTCAAAACTACAACTTGTACCTTAACGGCCATGCAAATTACCATGTAAGTGTCAGATGGCATCTTACCTGCTCAACTCGTACGGTGGTCTCATCTTGCAACCATATTCTAACTGTCAAGTTGTCGCCGGTCTTTACTTGTCCCACTTTTCACGGCTTCAGGTTGGTCTTACAAGACGACTGCACGTCCTCATCACATATGTCCAGTTGTCGCCTGTTATCTACTTTTTCCATCTGCCAAGCCTTCCCACAACCGGCCAAATCAGGTGAGACCGTCCCATGGTATTGTACTGACAAACTGTCAAACACAATCCTTTTTAACACTTCTTCTCGATGTAATCCTGTGTGGCCATTAACTTGAACATCACTCGCAATCCTTCCATTATTGGCTCCGGCAGGGTCTTTATCAATATTGTGACCATCTGTCCTGTGACTTCAGGAATATTGGTACCACCATTTCTTCTTGTGTATAATGACAGATGAACTTGAAACGTATTTCTACGCACTTGGCCCTTTAAGTGATCTTCTCGGACTCAAGCTGCTTGATTGCGGCTGAACTGCTAATCCACATTGGCACAGGCTCGCGCACGCACAGCTTTAGCTTGTTTAGTAATCCCTTCGTGACCAGCAGTTCACGGCCAGCTTGCGACGCAGAGATAAACTCGGCTTCAATCGTACTCAGCGATACTCCTGAATACTTCTTAAACAACCATAAAACAACAGCACCGTACATAGTTAGCACACATACCGACACAGAATTACGTTTAGCCTTGTCGGCTGCGAAATCTACATCGCTCCAACATTCGATCCGGATGTCTTCTGAAGTCTGTCCCACACCGTTTAGGTGCAAAATCAAATCTTTAGACGAATTAAAGTACCGCAAGATTCTCTTTGTGATCCTCCAATCCTTCGTCTTCGAGTCTTATGTTTTCCTCGCGGCCTTGTGCACAGCGAAACAAATGTCTGGACGCGTGCATCTTGCGATCCATAGTAGACTTTCCACCAGCGACTGAAATGACTTCCCACTTAGCTCGTTTTTTGCACCTATTGTAGGAAGGTAGTATGAATCGACCTTGTCGTCAATGTTACAATCGTCTCCAATTGGGGTTCGCACCCCGCTCGCTGATTCCAATCCAAAATCCTTAAGTAATAGACCGATCATTACCTCTGGATCAAAAATTTATTTTTTTGTGTCGTCCAGCTCAAATCGTAGTCCTAGGAACTTGTCCATTAACCCAAAGTAATTGATAGACAACGAGCGCATCTCCACATACAAATTCTTCCACAGCACACTGATCGGTACCTGTTACCAACAGGTCATCAACATAGACACCTACCCCCTTGCATGTCCCGCCTCTTACTTGAAGTACAGACACATGTCCGTCGCACACTGCTCAAAACTAGCTTGGAGCAGCTTGGATCCAGTATTTTACTCCACAGTAGTCCGGCCTGCTTTAGACCATAAAGTGCCCTTTTCAACAGAAGTGCCAAATTATTTGAAGTCTTCGCTCCTAAACTATTGAGCTCCGTGTCACCCAAAACGATTCGCTTGGGTACCTTCATGTAGATATCCAACTGCTCCTCCTTACGAATTTGGTAAATTCCCATGTCGATCATACATTCCATCGCCTGGACAGCACAAGGATCAACTCATCTGTTCCCGAATCTATGGCGGCGGAGAAAGTAAGCGTGTAGTCCAAACCGAACACTTGTTCATTTCCGCAACCAACTAGGCGAGCCTTGTATCAACCAATGTCTCCATTTGCGTTGGTCTTGGTCTTGTATACCCAATTTTTGTGTTGTACATGCGCCTCTGTAGGTGTCACCACAATTAACCAAACATCGTTCGACTTTACTGAGTTCAACTCTCCTGTTATGGCGGTCACCCACTGCTCTCGGTTTTTACTCCTGATCACCTCACCATAATGTTTAGGATGGTGTACCATTAGTAAACTCACAACATCGTGTTTTCAGACTGAACCTTCAATGGAAAGCGTTTAAGGCTGTTGTTGGTTTTCGATCTTGTACCATGTCGCTCACTAGTCCATCGGAAATTTTGGTCTTTTTTACCATTCGTGACCCGTCTCTTGACACTCGGGTGTACTTGAACATCCGACTCACCATCATTCGATGTCCCCTCCTGACGGTCGACCCTATCCAAGTGGGATTCGAGCTGTCCATTCTGCTCATCCGTGAGTGTTTCGATGTTTAGAACTTGCTGCTTTATTACGACCACTTTTTCCTTGAGGATGTAAACTTTGTACCCCTTCGTCTCGTAGATTTTGCAGATTATAATGGCCACCTTCTCGCGCTCTCCAAGTGACTTGTTTCTTGCATCGACATGCACTATACAGGCAAAACCGAACATCACGATGTACTTCAGTATTGACACTTTCTTAGTCAAAAACTCCATTGGAGATATCCACCAGGATTTGACTTGGTTTGACTCCGGTGTAAAATTACTTCGCGTACTCTGCGGCATCAAACCAGAAAGACAGTGTAAGGTTTGAGGCGAACAACATGCTTCTTACCTATTCATGATGGTACGATGCATCCGTTCAGCATTATCACTACTGGCTTGGTTTCTGGCTTCGCTCACCTGATGTGAGACGCCTGTCGCCTTGCAAAAAACGTCTAGTGTCTTGTATTTATCACCACCGTTCGCGCAGCACAAGGATTTTGCAGTTGAAATTCTCGTTCAAAGCTCACGAGGAAGTTTTTGAACTTGATGGAAGCAGTATCCTTAGATTCGGCCAAAATCATATGGCAATACACTCGCCCCTTTTTTATAAGAGACAACTATGTGCCCAATTTTTACAGTGTGTCTTATAAGAAGTCTCTTATAGAGAATATGAAATAAATTGGTTGCATAATCTCATAACGACTGATCCATTGAATGTCGCTACAGTACGTGTCTTTATATGTAATGATATGTAACTTTTGTTTACTAAATGAAGTTTCTCATGTCGAGCTGTTTCTCTCTAGCGTGCTGACTCTTGCGAATAACTGATGACATCTTATCCAGATCTGACTGAACGATACGCTTGTCGCTATATGAGCTTGCGAAGCACGAAAGCAAATGAAAGCACCACTCAGGTGCATCTTTTGTACTGAAAGGTGCTTGATCTTCGTCCCTTTTGACTTCAGCGGGCTCCGCTTCTGCTTCAATAAGAGCATCTTGTTCGTCGTGAATCTTCTCGTGGTCCAGGATCTCGAAATACTTCTACACGCTGACGCATACTCCTAGATTTTTAAACGTATCATCCAGATCGCGGCAGTTTTTTCAAAAGTAGATGCTGGAATTTTGACAATCATTTTGTGCACGCAGCAATCTCCGGTGCTTCGGTGATCTCAATCTTGATCCAGCAACTTCGAAGGATCAACCAACCAAAACGGTTCCATCTCCCAGCGGCAAATTCATTGGCTTCTAGAGATTAAGTATGCGAACCACATTTGCTTCAATCAGATCCATTACCATCGCATATTAATTTTCTTGTAGCAAGCGTTTATTGATCGGATGATATGTATTACTATTTATGTAGTTGCGCATATATAAATCATGACATTATTGCGTAACTGTATCGAGCAGATGGATGGTGGAAGTCATGTTAGGTGAAAAAAGACCACATTCTATTATGACATGCCTTACGTCTTTTTCTTAGGTCACGTCAGAGTTCCTATGACGTTGCTGAATCGGCTAATGGTTCTGTCAAATCTTCGGCTAGAACAACTTTCACATGATATGTCACATGTTTAGTTCAAGCAGCAGAAGTAGGGGTAATGCGTCATATAAAGAGGGTTTCCACTCAAATGGGCGAGTGTTTTTCGTGTCTTATATCTTACTCGCTCATGAAGAGAACGATATACAAGTTCCTATATAGTTTGAAATGTTTGGCGACACTGTGACTCTTATATAGAGGGTGTCTCTTATAATGAGTCTCTTATAGAGAGGGGTGAGTGTAGTTCGAACGGTGGTCGATATAATCGATCAAATAGCGATTGCCCAAATGATCCCTGGGGTCATCGGGCTCTTGAGTTCGGAGCAAATCACTCCACCTATCACATCGATGGGTGAGTTTGTTCCCGTGTCTTTCTTCGACTGAGTTTCTTTAGCTTAGTTTCCTTGAGCACAGGCCATGTACGATCTAGGCGTGTTCTATCCGTCAGAATGATTGCTGAAGCCGGGTCTTTGGCCATCTTGATGAGTTTCAAAATATTGATGACCCAAACGGCGATATAAATGCATCAAAGTAGCACTCTGAACATCCGAATAGGATTCATATTCAGGTGAATTGAGTACATCCATTACCCCCTCTAGCGATGAACTTGAAGCCTTGTTCAATCACTGCAACAGTTAATACATTATTGTTACAGTCGAAATCCTTAAGTGGTGCACCTACAAACCCGGAGGTCAACACACGCCTCCCTCCTCGATATTCGAGGATACATCGTTTTGCCTCGAGCTTACCATATGATATGATATTGAACTTAAGATTTGCATAATGAGCATCGAGGAGTCGAGTGTTATTCACGACTCCAAGTGTGACAACTTTAATGTCGACACTCCCTTTCTTGGTAACCCATAGCATGCCTCTATCATTAGATGCCGTCCAAAATTCATTTTGACAGTCATTTAGGTTTAATAGCATATTTAATTCGTTGACCTGATGTCTGCTCGACCCACAGTCGAGGATTTAATGGTTTTCTTGAAAACTCCCACCGTTGCCAAATGCAAAGGTAAAGATTTTCTTGGAGCCTTCTTCTTCAATTGATGATACATCGACTTGATGTGTCCGATTCCACTGCACCTGTAACCTGTAACACGTGCGCTTTTCACCTTCACGGAAGGTAGTCTTTAACTTGGCCTTGACATTTTCCTTCGTGCCCTGCTTGAAACGACAACATTGGCCACATTTCGCTCAAGGTTCTGTGCATGGATGCCAACTTCCGTTGACTACGTAAACTGCGATATAGTTAGCTTAGTGTTTGACCCCAATCAATGCCCTTAGCTTGTCAAGCGCGAGGCGTTAAGCCTCAACGAGATAAGCTAGGTTTTCCATCTTAACAGAGGATTAGTCGATTTGCGACTACGGTGTAGGATTGACTACAAGTGCTACCAAGTGCAGTGGAGCTACACAGCTCTTAGTCAGAGGAAGACACACGACTCTAGAAGTCATTTAGTTCTAGGGAGCTAAGTGCCTATTAGTTTAAAGAGTCTATAGTTCTTAGAACTAATCAACAAAGACTCAGAAAGTCTTTAAGCTCGTAGAGCTTCTAGTCCTGGTTCAGGGGACAACAACGACTCTAAGAATCGTACGCAAAATGTGCTCTAGAGTATACGGCTCAAGCTGGATCTTACTCGTAACGATCTACTGACGTCTAAAATAGACACGTGTCACTCAAAGATCAAAAGGGCAACTGAACTTTTATTTCTTAGTTTTATCTGTAATAAACCTCATCCACTACCTAATACTAAGGTTAAACTAATTCGCATAGTAATCTTTAGTATATTAAGGATTGATGGCTGGTACATCAATCTGTCATCAATGGATGACGGAGGCTATCAACCACATCAATTATCGCATATAAAACTTGGGATTGTATATCACATATACAAGGTATATCCCTTTAGGGCGGTAACGGTCGTTGACCCCGTTACATGCCGCTTCTCAATTGTCTGACGTTCAATTTTTCTCAGAAAAAGTATTCACCAATTTGTTTTGTATCTCTGTGTTCATCTGGCTGTCCGCAGTCGTCGGCGGGGAATGACATATAATCTCACAATTCCGGCTCTTTTCTGGATTGGGCGGCACATTATCCCTTTTAAACCAAGTCAAGAAGCGCTCTCAATTTAAACTAAACGATATAAACGATGAAAAATGTAAAGCCAAGTAATGTCGCAGACGTGTCTGTTGTGGAGTGCATCGACCGAGTGATTCCCAATATGGTCATTTCTTAGGTAAGTGTAGCCTAGTTAAGTAGTACTGCCGGCAGCGAAAAAAAAGATTAGCGGCGATCGAGTGATTTACTGCATAAATTAGTTTTGGGAGGCGTTAAGCATCCACCCCCTTGCGATAGCTACCCACCCCCTCCTACTTACGATGCTCTGATTGGTCGATAAAAAATGCAACGATTATTCTTAGAAATATCTTGAACGCTAGATTACATTGTCGGCCCCTTCGCAAAGCTTGAGCCATGTCCTACCAAGAGCAAAATCTCAAGACCGTAATGACTTTATTGAGAACCAGTACAGTTTGTTTATGTTCAGTAGCACATGACCAGATACTCTTCGTTCAGTTCGTCTAGGCATTAGAGCTCGTTGTGGACCTCAACATCACACCTGGAGCGTAGAGTAAGTCGACTACGAGGTGAAAACCAGGAATTACATCATGATGACTCACTGGGATGCCGAGGTGTTAATGAACTCCTAGTCAAGCGTCCGTTGCCCCTGATGTAGCAGGTGGAAGTTTTCAGCAACAGCACAAACATGAGAGTATTGATAAAATATACACGTACCTGTTGATGTCTTAATACATTTTGTGAGATCCTCATGCGCGCTCTCCACACGCAACGTTGAGATGTGCTCATAATGCTCCTTATAGCGCAAGAGCACCAACACAAAGCTTTCCTGTGCACCATCCAGGTATCATTGCAAAAACGCATTACGCGGGGTGAAATTTCTCAATCTTGCATTGCCTGAAGATTCCAAATTTTATAAAAGCTGTTAGTAACGAATACAATAGCATTTCTAAACATCGAATTCACATGTGCCAGTATCAGGGGGGTGTAAGGGGGGTGGTGTAAGAGCGCTCATTTTTATGGAGTCGGAGGAACAGGGATAGTTGCAAAAGGAATGTGAGTAATCTTATGTACCTGCTGCTGGTGAAAAATTGTTTGTTTTCATTCCTTGTCTGAACATTCAGGGATTTAACTGCTCGTTGCATTTTTTATCGACCAATCAGAGCATCGTAAGTGTGAGGGAGTGGATAGTTATTGCGAGTGGGGTGATTGCTTAATGCCCCACTTACTTTTTTACAATGAGATACCAATTTTACGAAATCACACCGAAATGGATCTTGACGAGGCGAGGCTACCACCGATCTTCTATATCGCTGTAAAGCGTCTTTATACCCGAAGCGCCGTCGTAGACTTTTTTTACTTGACATGCTATGATCCCAATACGCTGTCGGCTCAAAATGTTAACGAAGCATTAGGCACAACTTGAAAAGCGGGGAGTCCCAATATGTATTCTGAAACTCTACCATCTCCAACAACCTTCAAAATAGCTACATAGCATGTACAGTTTTGGTCACGTGCAGCCAACATGCATTCTGTACCGAAATATATTAGGGCTTGTATAGGCTGGGATCCGAAGCGCTGCTTTTCCGTCTGCACTGCAAACCAAGCGCAACGGCGATAATGTCGTACCTCGCAAAAGCATCACAACGAAGACGAGAAAGAAGAGTAGAGTGATCCTTTTTAGGCATTTAATCGCATCGAGCGTATATGAAGAAGATTACCAACTCCGTATGCTGTCAGAGAAACGATATACCAGCCTCGGCGTACCTTTAGTTGGTCGCTTAACCGCATCTGATAGATCTGCACTCAGCATCTAGTGAGCATCTGGTACGAATCAGAAGCAAGATCACCTGTTTTTCTAGTATAGTGCACGTCTGTTAATCATGGCCTGCCGCTGTACTACCCATTTGCGCTCATTTTTGATGCCGTTGCGCTGAGTATAAGATAGGGTAGCAAGCTCTGGAGCTCGCCCTTTGATATAAGTAATCCAGTTCGGAGAACTGAATTAAGTTGCAAAACACTATACAACGGCAGTCACTAAAGAATGAGTATGATGCTCTCAATGTCTGTTTGTAGTAACCCAGTACAGTATGCTAGGGCGATCGATCAGCCTTTGCTTTTGAGCGTCCAGCATTTGCTTATGTGATCATATTCATCTTTGATCTGTTTTAAGCCAATCACAAACGTGCGTCACAATAGCGACCTAGTAAAAGAGTGACTTTGGATGTACCTATATACCTATGAGGAGGGGACAGGCTAGATCGCTTTTGGTACGTGTAAGGTACACCTAGCTGCGTTATTTACAGACACACACAGAGATACGTAAGATTTAAGAGTTCAACCTTGCGCATAGTCACTAATAGCTTCACCCTTCGGGCTCGCAATTTAATGATGTTCTACCGCGTGTGAACCTCGCGTTCTCACAAGTAGATCGAATGACCGAGTGAGGTTTCATTGCAGGTGGCTGAATGTCCCCTTTCCCGGTTCAAATAACACTTGAGCAAATTTGGAGCAAAGTAAGGAATGTGCATTCAATAAGATAGATTGACTTCTAGTCGCAGAATAAGATCCTATGCAAAGTTGACAGCCACGTCCAAGCTTGGCACACCTATCACGAAACCAAAATATTGTACGAGCGACAACCAGTACGTACAAGAACATTGGTAGTTGGTTGCATGAAGGACATGAAGTACAAAGCAAAGGGTTGCCTTCTTTAAATGGATTGCGACTCCGAATTAGTCAGCCATTCCCTCCGAAGTGACCCTCATCTCTACGGCAGAAGCGCTAGTTGGAAATGGAATTCTCGGTAGCATCAAACGCAACGCCTCGCTGCACTCTCAGGCCGCATGCACGTATGCAAGCGTGCCTACATATGTATTACTCGATTATTATCACTCGAGCGTCTAAAGAATTTAGGCCTTGCACACGCAGTCACGAAAAAAATATGTTTTGGTTGAGCTCGGAGACCTTACCTACAGTTATAGTGATTACAAGAAGGTTTTGGACAATGTCCTGAATTCGCGCATTTAGCGGCTCGATTACTAAGTACGTAATTGAACAGGAGATGGCAACTTCTGCCTCCGTTTCTTGTATCGTATCAGGTTGGTGGTTAGAAAATTTGCAGCTCTGGCTTCATCCTATACGAAGTAAACGTGAATACATCATTTTATAAGAAATACATGACTCCTGTATGAAATAGGCGAGTAGCATTATACGAAAATCAAAATGACCCAAAGTATTAAATCAGGGTCTGTACCAGCAGTCGCTGTGATTTGGATGCAGCAAGCCTTAGTCGGAATGACTAAGACGCACAGTGGAAGTCACTGGTGACAAACCACTTGAAGACCGAATGTATGATTTTGATCAAACTAATGAGCGATGAAGAGATATGATGAACAATCATACTGGCATCCATGTTGCCAGCAATGTGTCTTCTTTGTTGTAGCTGTTGCTAACCCATCGATGTACCCATCCCGCCACATTAAATCGAGTGCAATTTACTCGCGCCTAACAATGACGTAGTTGGAACAGGAAAAGCACATGAGTATATAAATGAAGAAGTTGCATCGAACAATGATCCTGGTCCTGGCTATAGTGTTAGAAACGCTCGTGATCATTGGCTGATAAATTCATTAAGGTGCGGCGAAAACTCAGTAGATACAACTGGGTTGTCCAGCAATACCAGCGACCGACTCGTCGTTACCATTATCGTCGGATTTGATGTAGAGATTAGCAGCATCTGCGTCGCGTTCCGGTATCCGGTTCTTCATCCCACATTTCTTCTCCGTGTACAGCTAAATCCTCGTCTTCAGCACTGCACATGCGTGGACGGATGTCTGGTGTTTTCATTTCTCGCTCGGACCCATTGCTTTTAAACGGATTCGCCGGGTGAGATGAAAGGCTCATCACCGCAGCGTACACTTATTGGGATGTCCAGCTGCTAAACAAGCAACAACGGATGATTTGAGGTTGTATCGACAGTTACAAGCACAAAACACGTCCTTGCGACACGGAAGATTAATAATTACGAATTAGACATCGCCACACTCGCTCAGTGGCTGACATCGACTTAGTGTTAGTCGAAGGCTGGGAGCTGGACTTGATGATTGGAGATCTGGCAGCTAAGCGGAGATAGGTGGCGGTGCATAAATCCCGTACACAGCGGCGAGAATTAGGGGCTATTTGTCGCCAATAGACGCGCAAAATACTGCTTAACAGGTGAAATAGGTGAATTATTGCGTATTTGTACTAGATGCTACACTGTATACTGAGTGTAGATTCTGTATAGCCACTGAGCATCCCCCGTACTTTTGTCCGTGTGCATCTTTACATGTCAACCATTGAAACGGGCAGACTCGCTTTACCATCGTTAAAGTGCGTGCATTCATGCATAATGTGCCAATCCGCGTGATCATGGTTATGTTCTACATCCGTCAAAATCTCTGACGGTAGCGTGCTAGGAGCAGTCGCTCCACCTATCAAGTTGGTTATCTGGCTCTATGCACGAGTCACAGTGCCACTTTTATCCTGCCATCTCCGTTCTGCAGGTACGTAGCAGGGTATGGTAGTTGATCGAGTGTTTGAATAAAACACTCCGTTGTTCTTTCAGGCTCTATTTCTTACGTGAACCTGCTCGACGTTATTTCGGCTGCTTGCCACTAGCACATATACAGCAAGTACGTATCAGCATCTCGAAAATGCACAACTCTTTCATTCTCTCGCTTGCTGAAAAATGAATAAGATAACTCAACCAGCGCAAGTGGTGCAGTCACCTCAGCTGGTGCAGGAGCCAAGTTCGAATCAGACCTTCTCAATCTGATAGTAGAACTTTTGTTGAGGAGCATCGGGTGCTAATCAAATACCCTCATTCACCAATTTGACGGCTTACACAGTCGGTTAGATACTCTTCTCGACCTGGAAGAACAAGAAGTATGCATCTACCGTTCCTCGCAGTGGAAGTTGTGGCCGCTGCTCTTTCTTCCAGCAAAGCGATCCCGACTGCTGTCAACCCGGAGCTTGACCTCGAGTCTGACGTCCCTCTCGTCCTTCACGTGACAGATGACCGCTCCAATGAAGCAGACGCGCAGAGGTTCCTGATGGCCGCTGGTGCACCAACAGTCTTGTCCCTTGTGCCAGCTGATACGGAGGAGGAGAGGGCGGATTTTGCAGGCGCAGGTGGACAGCCCTTCATTCAGATGGGCCACACCATCAACGACGTGATAATGAAGATCGCGAAGAGGGTCCAGGACGCGTGGGATAAAGGCGGTTTACCCGCAGAAGAGATCTACAAAGCGGTGGATAAATAGTAAAATCGTTGCAGAAGGGCGGCCATGATATGCTTAAGGCAATCAACGACTGGATCACGGAGATCCTCAAGAGCAGCAAAATCGCGGCAGCGAATGATGCCAGAGCTGCTGCTGCATAAACCGTTCGCATCGCCCTGGCGTTGGAACAAGGGACGAAATTGATGCACGTATCTGCCATCAGCTCATATCGCATGCAACTTCAAGTACATACTACGATGTCGAGCACAAGCAAGGAGGATTTATCTCGACCAGAGGTATCAGGACATCGATTGACTTTCGTATTGTATCGAACGCACTTAACAAAGAGACGTAATTATTTTCGGGTGATGTTATCCACACACCCACTTTTTGCTATCCCCACACCCCCTAACCTGGTATTTCATAAAGTACCCATCGGTGATTGACTGGGGTTGGCTAAGGGTGTGTGCGAATAACAAAAAGTGGGTGTGTGGATAACTAGGACGTTATTTTCGTTTGCCATAGTGTGTCCGGTGTTGAGGAACACGAAGGAAGTACATATTGCGTCTCATTTCTAGCGTTGATGCTGCCGCAGTCTATAACGCGACTGAGTGGGATATCACTGAAGCAAAGATTGTCGTCGTCGGTTTGACTGTTTGTACAGGCGCAACATCTTCCCTAGAAGCATAGTTCGTAGGTGCTGATACGCACTCATACTTCGAGATAGACCATTGTGTGTAGCAATTCATAACACGACTTATCAAATACATAAGAGATGACTGCAACGAAACGCGCGATCTACGAGCATCGAAATGAGATTACAGTCGATTATAATCTTCGCTAATAAAAAGATGCACACAACATACAGTTCTCGTCAGATGCTTTACAGGTTATTGACGTGGCTGCTCTTAAGTCATGAGCGATGCAACGTATTTCGTCAACGAGAATGCAACTAGTTTATGTTCGATGAGAAGTCCTTCCTCTAAACTTTGCATGATAAACTTCTTGCTAGTCTGACTATGCACACGTTCACAGTAACTTTTTCCTTATCCTTGACGTACGCATAGCTGGGACCTCTAACAATGGCGTTTTTGACCGCATTGTTCATGTCCTTGATACGACATGTTGACATTGCGATGCAGAGGTCTCACCGGCTTAGAAGTCATCTAATGCCCAAATGCTTCATGTACACTCATTGCAACGGGGTGAGCCAGCATGATATTGACATAAGGTAAATATCTAGCTGAATAGTTTGGATTATTATTTTAGGATATTTATAGGTACACACCCACTCTTTAACACATACACCCAAACGAACTGTTAAAATTAATTATTTGCCATAAATCATAACGTAAATGCAAAGAAACAAAGCTGTCAGAGTCTAATGTGAAGCAGTGCTGCAATCTTGTTCACAAGAAGGATGCAATCAGAATATTTTGATGTCAAAGCATTCAAACGTGTAATTGGCTACCGCCTGCAGGGGATGTCTAGTCGTCGCCGGAGGGCACAAAAACGGTGATACGTGCGTATACAATAAATGATGGGTACATTTTATCAAGAAGTCGCTTAACGAAGCGCCGTGTATGTAAGACCAGAAAAGCTTGGCTAATTGTTCTCATGCTGGTCAGCCAATTATTGAAAGAGCTTATAACAAGAAAAAAATTGCGAAACCGTCGCTATTCAACACACATTTTCTAGTGTCCGTCAACATCGTTGTAGCGGAGCTACCCTTACTCCTTTGTCAGAGGAAGACTTACAGACTCGTAGAGTCTCTTAGTGTATAAAACTTAACGGGTATAAACTTAAAGGGTTTTAGTCTTTATTGACTTGGTGAGACTTAACTCTAAGCATCTTAACAAGCTCGCAAGCTTCTAGTTCTGGTTCAGGGGGCTAAAGGAATCACGTGGCACTAATTCCCAATAGTACTAACCTTAATACAGGCTTTTAACTCTTGCGACCAGACACGTCTTAGAAAGACACATGTCTGAGACTGATCAAAGGGAAACTGAATGTATTTACTGATTTATAGCGATAATAAATCTCACTTACGTATTTAGCCTTGAAACTATGCTACCTAATCGAATAGTCCTCATGGGGGTTCTTCTGGTGTTACCACACCAGAACTATGCCGTCCTTTGAAGACTCTATTACAATAGATACCATCTATCCGTAATCGATAAGGTACGGTATTACCGCTTAGCGTTTGTGATACAATAGTACGCCTGTCAGTGAAACTGATCTCTCTATGTGTATATCACACCAGTATACCTATTTATCACAACCGTTTGTGTAGCCCTGTCACATCCTTCCCCACCAAACAGTCGATGCCCCGAATCGACATTCTTCGCCTTCCTTATTGAGATAGCTCGGACAGAGCAAATAACCTCACGGTTGTGTTCACTACACCTTGCCCATCAATGGCGAAGTCTTCGCATTCCTCCGAGTCTTTGGAAGTCATCCTGCGAGAAGATAACGTCATCGATTATAACAGTGACACCGTCGCAGAAGAGAGTGAAGACCCCGAGCATGACATGTCAGTGTCGCAAGAACCCTCGCGCATAACTCCAAACCCATTTTCTGAACGAAGTACCTCTCAAGCGCTAACGGCGTTACGTGCCTCAACCACTCTTGATGAACCCATCATCACCAAAAAGCTCGATGAGCAACAGCATCCCCATGAGCAACAACATCGAAGATAATGAGAGAGCTAGAAGTCTATCTCAGACATTAGCGATTACCGAGGCGCATTCGGACTATTGATTCAAGCCTTTAAGCGCTGATGAGTTGTTGCGAAAAGTCGCAGGGCAGCCCTTGACTACATGGCCCACAGGATGCGAAGCTACGACGACCGACGACATTGCCGAACGAGATGATCTCAGAGAGAGATACCTGACACCCAAAGCGACGACGATCTCTGAGTATCAGGCCAAGTTGGCGGAACAAGAACGTGCTGCCTCTGTATCCACGCAGCGAACGATCCCGGTCGTTCTATATTCAGTTGAGAGTGAGGCCAAAGATGACATCACGTTCACTCGCTGGGCTCATAGAGCACGTCGGTTGCCCAGCATAAATTCCCTTCGACCTAGTGCCTCCAAGGCCGACATTCGTTTAGAGCGCAAAAAGCGTTATGTATTTGCTTAGCTGAAGGCCGACGTTCGTTTAGAGCACAAACAGCGTTATGTATTTGCTAAGCTAAAGGCCAAATGCCAGCTACGTCCACTGTATCGCAATCGGTACGCAAAAACAGTTGGTGGTCAAATCTCCACTGTTTCGACTGTGCAGACAGTCGCGGGTCACTCGGTATTGGTGAGCGAGCCATACACCCCCATACCTATTGGTGGCAAGTGCTTTGGGATGCAAACTGACCCTCAGAGCGACGCTCAAAACACGTCAACGGCGTGTGGAAAACTTTGTCGAAGGGGTACCTCAAACACCCATGAGTACCCAGACTCAGGGTATCCACGCCACTTCACCAGATACTAGTATTGACCTTTATGACAACGCCGCTCCAGAAGTCTCTCCACATGGAGCTGCAAGTTCCCTTGCACGTCGAGCAACGCAGGAGGGGGTCGGTGTGTCGGTACCAGTTCATGGATACTTGGTGTTAGAGGTGATGCATCTCCGCGAGTCTTCGCTCACGTGCAGACTGCTCTGGATCAGTCTGTGGTCGGAGGAAACAACTCTAGGAGACCCTCGACCAAGTGCAGCGCGCTTGTGAAGAGCCATCGAATGAATTGGCTCAGTTGCGTGAGCAGATGAATCGCTTCGTATCGATCGACTCGGTCGACAAAGACTGCGGAAGGTGGAGTACAACCGGCCTCGACTAGATGGACAGGTGGAGCTCTTGACGAAGATGCAGTTATCGGGGGCGATATCCCTCCTTCAGGCGCAAGCGCTTTCTGGTTCACTTGAAAGGACCATGATACAGCTTAAGCAAGCCAAAGTAAAACACTGGGTGTGTGCGCAGCTTGCGCGAAAGATTGAGTGTATAGACAAGGCATGTCTTCTCTATGACCGTGAACAGACCAATGAAGTGAGGACGCATCTTGGTCTTGAAGTCGGCTAACACTACATTGGTAGGTAGGATTTAGCATTTAGTAAGACTTGGTCTCCGACTTCATAAGTATCAATACATCCTCTGCCTTTAGCATCAGCTCGTTCTTATTGTTTATATTGTTCATCAGCCATTGCATCACGCACATGGTGTAAGGCACTAAAGTGCGTTGCTTGAAACTCGCTCAGCTGTTTCTTTATAGTAGTAGGGATGATATCATCAAGTTTGTTCGCAGACACTCCACTACCAATCCCAGAACCACATAGTGGTAACGTTAGCGGAACGGGGTGTGTGCGTGAGGCTATTCACATAGAAGGGGGTAAAGCCGGTCGAGGCATGAACAGCGTTGTTCAACGCAAACTCAATGACAGAAAGCATCGAGCTCCAAGTCTAAGGCTACACAGCACAAAAACTGCGAAGAACATCGGCGATGACGCGATTTACTCGCTCAGTTTGACCGTTGGTCTGCGGATGATCTGCTGTGGACATGTCCAATCGCGTGCCAAGCACCGTGAAGATGGAAGTCCAAAAATTTCCTGTGAAGCGAGGGTCGCGATCAGAGATGATTGCTGGTGGCAACCCGTATTGACGAAACACACGATCGATAAGCATCATAGCTGTACCTTTGCCATCGATGGAGTCCTGCACAGCCGCTAAGTGAGCCATCATTCTTAAACGGTCAACAAAGACCACAATGCCCGTATTGCAGCCAGAATTGTTGGGACGACCGACCACTAGGTGCTAGAAGTCCATCATTATGAATTTTGTTTTTATGGAACAAAATTCATACTTATGGACTCTCAGCCCCAGTGAGTACAGGTAAACAAGCTAGCGGCGCAGCCAAATGTGCCTAGGGTTTGACCCGTTGGCACATTTCACATGTACGCACGTATGTGCTCACCCATTTTTATAGTATAGGCCACCAGTTGTGTTGACTCATCGAGCCGTAAGTCTTTTACCGGCCAAAATGCCCACTGAGGGCAGTTTCATGGACCTCAAAGAGGATTCGATACATTAAAACCTCATTGTGAGGTACAACAATGCGAGCAGTGTCAGTTACATCTGTGTGATAGCACAAGAGACCATTGTCGATGGAATATCGAGTAGGCTGGCACGTAACCGTGACGACAACTGACTGTCTGGGCCTAGTTCTTCTCACTTCCAAGAGCACAAAACAATGCCACACATTGAGAAACTTGTGGATATGTCACACGAATTAACTACTCGAGCGGAGAAAACCGTGTCGTGACATGATCTAACGAGTCATTCTATGAGATAGGTGAGGCGACTGTGTTGCCGTGCGTAATGACGCATGATCCATATAGACGAGAAATGGCTTGGAGCCAAGTAGGTGAACTCTAAATTTGACGGTGTATACTTCATAGATAGTAGAACTTTGTCATGAACTGAATGGTTCCTTTTTCAGCAGCTTTCAGCTGACGAGATTAAATGTAATAACTCGCTCGCTGCCTGCAACATCTGTTTGAAACAGGGCGATGCCTATGGCAATGTCGGATGCATCACAGACAACACTGAAAGGGTACTCAGGATTTGGCAACGCCAAAATGGGAGCATGGAGGAGATTCTTCTTTATTGCTCGAAATGCGTCAGCATGGGTGTTGTCCCAGCGCCAATCTATGTCCTTCTTAAGGAGATCAGTTAATGGCCGAGCCATGTCGGCGTCATTTTTAACTGTATTTGTTTAAGTAATTACAAGGCCAATTCACTTACGCAAGTCCTTTTGATTCTTAGGAATCCGCTAGTCAACTATAGCCTTAACCTTAGCGGGATCCGCTCTGAGGTCGCGCGTACCAATGAAACATCCTAGAAACGGAATTTGCTCTACACCAAAAATGCATATAGACTCATTGTGCGTACAGTCTATTCGTGTACATACACTCGAGAACCGGCTCGCAGATGATCGATGTGGTTGTCAACATCTGACCAAACTTGTTCGGCACGACTATAGACAAAATTGTCCTTAAAGTACATATGTGTACAATCCGATGGGGGCGGAAACGTTGCAACCAGAAGATTAAACGTAGCCGGCGCATTTGTTAGACCTTTAGGCATCACCAGCCATTCCCAGAGCATACTACTCGGAGTGCTTACTGCTGTAAGCGGAATATCACTAGCTCGAATGAGAAATTGGTAACATCTACCACATCGACTACGTCGAGTGCGCTACACATATTACAACCAACCTTGTTGTTTTGAATAACATCCTTCCAATAATGGGGTGCCTGTGCCGCAATAGTAACCATATTAAGGTTGTTATAAGCATACACAATACACCACTTGCCGTTCGGTTTTTCGACACATAATTTCGGTATCGAATGTGGATGCTTTTACTCTCACGTATCATCCCTGCCTCGGGCTTGGCACGGAAGAAATCATCAATGACATCACATTTCTCTTGAGACAAGGGTCACTGTCGTGTGACACAGTATTTAATCGCAGGAACTAAGTTAATTTCATGACGGACACCTCTATCTGGAGGTAGAAAAGAGGGTGGGTCGTGGCACACCACATATTGAAATTCCTTGACTAAGGAATAAAAGGGATCATGAGAATCTTTAAATATTCATGACCCACTACGCGCACTGACTGCCACTTCTGTGTCCTCCAGGTCACCTTCGTCAGAAGCGAAGATGAGTTCTACTCAATGATGTCGGGTCGAATGACCACCACCTCTGAAATGTCTCCATTCTTTAGTGCACGACTGAACTCATCTACTGACAGCTGGTCAAGATCTAGCAGAGTGCCTTACGAGGTTATAGCCTCAAGGCTAGCCGTAACATCATAGACACCAGTCACTCCGTTGACGAGTGTATACAGCTGATAGTTGTCATCACTTTGTGACACAGCACGCGCTATATGATTCGTATCTTTCTGATCGATATCATTGTCAAACGTAATTTTCTCTAAGGTAGAGCTGATGTCACTATCAACACCGGGTGAAAAGTCATTTGACTTGACGTCGTCATCACGTAGATTACGTGCCACTTCACGCGCATCCGCTGAGCCGGGATCGGGGTGCCTTGGCATTTCACCAAAAATGTCAACATTGAAATTCAGCGCGTCGCTATCACAGCCAACGTCACTCAGTGGGTACATACGTGCCATTTTTATACGCTCATATGCTGGGTTCAACCCTCGATGGCTTGACGCTTGGTCAACAATGCTTTCAGCATTCAGTATGTTGTTCTTACAACGAATATCACTCAACGGAGTACGTGCCGTTTCAATATCACATATCGAGATTTGCTTCATGCTCATATCTTTGACATCTTCAGAAACAACTAATTCCGATGTCCAGAACACGGACATTTTCAGACAGTGGCTCGTGACAGTATCACTTCTGATTCCTGGAGGAGGTGGGTTAATGACTCTCCAAAGCTCCGCTAAGGGCAGCGCGTATTTCGCCTAATGTTTTCAACCTCCAGTCGATCTATGGCTCATGGCGCTCAAGTCAAGCCATACCAAGGATGAGATCATATCTCGAGTACAAATCAAGGACTAAACAGCGTTCGATACGACTAAAATTGAAGAACTTCACACCCAAGCTCACAGGAACTTTGGGTGCAGTGACTAAAGTCCCTGTCGCTAAGTGAACAGTGATCGTATCACCCTTATGCGATTCTAGCTCCTCAACATAACGTGGATTCCCTTCCAGGGAACATCGTCTGACTAATTACCGGATGCACCAGAGTCGATCAAAATCGACCAGAGTTTATCAAAGCTCTTGACACTCGCTTTCGCAACCAACAACCCTGGCTTGTATTCTCGCCCCGTGTAAGAGTGCACGGAGCTCCTTGGGGCTAGGTGATGTTTGTTAATATCTCCTAAAGGTTCTACAGAACCTAGTTCTTCCCCATCAAGGCGCCCTATGCATACTGGTATTCTACGTTTTCCCGCACCGTGCCAGACTTCTGGGTAGAGGCGGAAGTTCGGCTTAAAAAGCTTGGCGTGCCCTGCGTAAAGGGCAATTAGGTCGCAGGTGCTTTCTGCTTCGGTACGTGAAGCATTGTCGAATGTACGATGTTGTTCTACAGCTTGAAGCTCTGCTTCTTCGCCCGTCTCGGCGAGACTGAGGTCCGCAGGCTCCGGCCTATTGAACGAACTGAAATCAGCGTTCAAAGCGATATCCAAAGCCGCCTCAAAAGAGGTGGGTGGACCCAGAATACTTCCGTTCGATCCATGCCAGTACAAAGACCCTCCGTGAAGATGGTAATCAGAACCATTAATGGTAAGGGATCAATCTGCATGGCAGCGATTAGAGTTTTCATCTCCTGGACATAGTCCGATAGTTATTTCTTGCCATGCTGGGCAGATAGGAAGCGGGAATGCAATCGATATGCCTGATTAGGCTTGACAAAAAAACACCTGAGATAATTGCTGTCATAGCATACTCCATGTGGGGAAAGCTTCATCGACAGACGTGCTACATGTGAGAGCCAACTCTCTGACTTGACCACCTAATATCGAGATATCCAGTCCAAATCGCTTTTGATCTGGTAGGAGCGTTGATGAGTGCATAGCCGTTTCCACCTCTCTGATCCACAGAAGGAGATTCTTTCCCTCTTTCCCCTCAAACGTCTTTTTACTCAAGACAAGTGGGTGGTCTATAGGCTCTTCTTCTGGTATGTGAACATACCAAGTAGGCATAGCCGATGACAAATGGCATTCTACCTCCCAATTAAAGTGGACTCAAATTTCATGAAAGCGTCAAGACAAGTTCGAATCACATCCGTACCTTGTGCGAGGAAAAAATCCACTTCTTCGTTCCGGACTAGCGCTCGGAGTTTCTCCAGCGCTAATCCTTAGGCCTCGGAGAGGTTTATCTTTGTTCCATCATTACAGAGGAACAGTCTTTAACATAATCAGGTGTAGTTTGACTACAAGTACTACCAAGTGTAGCGAGGCTACCCTTACTCCTTTGTCAGAGGAAGACTTACAGACTCGTAGAGTCTCTTAGTGTATAAAACTTAACGGGTATAAACTTAAAGGGTTTTAGTCTTTATTGACTTGGTGAGACTTAACTCTAAGCATCTTAACAAGCTCGCAAGCTTCTAGTTCTGGTTCAGGGGGCTAAAGGAATCACGTGGCACTAATTCCCAATAGTACTAACCTTAATACAGGCTTTTAACTCTTGCGACCAGACACGTCTTAGAAAGACACATGTCTGAGACTGATCAAAGGGAAACTGAATGTATTTACTGATTTATAGCGATAATAAATCTCAATTACGTATTTAGCCTTGAAACTATGCTACCTAATCGAATAGTCCTCATGGGGGTTCTTCTGGTGTTACCACACCAGAACTATGCCGTCCTTTGAAGACTCTATTACAATAGATACCATCTATCCGTAATCGATAAGGTACGGTATTACCGCTTAGCGTTTGTGATACAATAGTACGCCTGTCAGTGAAACTGATCTCTCTATGTGTATATCACACCAGTATACCTATTTATCACAACCGTTTGTGTAGCCCTGTTACACTAAAGATCACGTCATTGTCTTTAATGCTTGATAACAGCAACATATCTTCTATGGCAGTCTGCTAATGGTCGATCGATTTTTATTACATTGAACAAATTAAAAGAGAGCGGATAAATCCTATTTCAGTCCCTTCTTTATCCTTTTGACCGTGATTTGTGTCAATCCGACGCTTTTCAGGATCCAGTCTGCAAGGGCGCGGTTGTGGTAGTAATCAGGAACAAAAATTGAGCAAAATAAAAGTCACTAATCTTGTACTTGATGTCGATCTATTTAGGCGGTAATGCTCTTACATGTAACCTCATCGCTCTAATTATATCGCTCGACGCGATATATAAGGATCTCACCTGCTCGCGCGTATCATTACGGGGTCGGTTAGCCATAACGTTTTGTCAAATACGACCTAAGTCTTCAATTTGAAACAGTACCTGCCGATGTCGCTACTGCAGCTAGATTGATCGTTGATAGTGCATGTGCAAATAGTCCACTGACCTCGGTAGTATAAGATTGAAATACCTACCAAGCGGCCATTTTACGGTCTAATTTTCGCCAGCCATAAAGCATAGAAGGGAAGTCATGGTTGGAATCGCAGTACTGTTTGACTTTATATGTAATATTTTCGATTCTTATCATCTGATATATATTAGTGAGTGAGTACGGCACCTTTTATTAATTTTAACAGGTCGCCTGGGTGTGTAAGTATCAAAGGGTGATTGTGTACCTATAAATTTCCTTATTATATAATGGGAGCGGCTAAGCCTTCAGTTTTCTCTAATGAGCCTTCACCCCGTTCATTAAATAGGTAATTGGATCTGAATGCCTCTCGATGGTCAAATTATATTGTTGTACTTTTAAGAAGTAACGTCAGTTCATCGCATATCACCTACTATATCGTACCTCTGACCTCCTTCCGTAAAAGCAACATGAAAGGCCTTAACCAGTCACAGGAAAGCGTTTTGCTTCTGTGGACGAAGACCGACACACTAAGCGGAAGGGCATGTCGTCAAGCATCGCAAATACAAGCAGCACCGGCAGCACCTTCAGCATTGAGACGGATCGACGTTGAATCTTGTACTTGGTGCTGTCAATGCTGCTATATAAATTGAATTATTAATGTAAACATAGTTGTAGATAGTCGATGACAAGATGCAGGTTACTTATACTCAGATGCCACTACTACGTAATCTAAGTCCCATCAATTTGCACATCAAATCTTGTTCGAATGACTCTCTTACAACCTCTTAAAGATATTGTTACGACAGGCATTTAGAGAAGATGGTTGTGTCATGCTACAGTAAAATACCAACTAGTCACTGCAACGAGTGCATATCGGTGAAGCTCAATGCAATAAACATCAAGGAGTTCAAGGCAGTTGACATCGAGGAGCTCAAGGCAGTTGACTGCTCGACAGTTATGTGGTGAAGTTCGAGGCAGTTAACGTGACACAAAATAGCATAGGCATTAAGCTCAGTATCAAATTCTCAGAGAAGAAGTAAAACGATACAGCCTCAGCAGAGTCGAACGTAGTAGTAACAAAATACTAATCAAGTAAATTTATATTACTCGCGCCGCTAGCTCTCGAAATCTTATATGTAATATCACCCAAGTGCAATTAGAGAGTGAGCAGAATCAACAAAGAACTTCTATCGATCAAATATGAGGCCTGCAAATCCGATTACTTGTTTGATGTAGTGGTGAAGGCCCATTAGCGAAAATTGAGGGCTCGTTAGCGGCTCCCTTTATAATAGAATATTCGTTGCAGTTGAGCACACTCTGCTCATTTGGCTGATAAAGGCTACAAAATCAATTTAAACGATCTAGCCAAGACAGCCGCACGCAATTAGTGGTGCGCAATTAGATCAGAATTGAGAACCGTTAACCACTCAACACGTTCTCATTAACCACCCACCACCCTCTTGATATTGCCTAAGTACAACTTTGAACCTTCTGGTTAGTCAGACGAATAAGGGTCAATTCTCATAAGTAACATCAAACCTCGTGTCCAAGAGATTACAATTCTTACTCTGAATATTCGGACACAATATCATTAAAAATAGGAAAAATAAAAAATCCCTGTTTGATCACGAAAATAGAAAAGGGTGGTAATATTTTTAATCCCCATTTTTACTATTTCCACCTCTAAAAGCAAAATAGGGTTGTATTTCAAAATTTTTACAACACAGCGCGGTGATAAAGGTTACGCACCACGCGCCAATATACGTAATGTCCAGAAGATGGATAATACTTTAAGATTAGAGCTGACCACTATGAGATCAATGTTCTTGTAAAAGAGGGAGCTAATTTGAGTACGTCTCTGGATTCCTAGAGATGGATGATGGAGGGAAAGAAGCCTGCGAGCAACAGAAACGCGATCTAGATTACGAGCGCGAACTCAAGCGGCGGTCCCCTTCTGTACATAAGGGCCTTCCGCGTCGTTAGAAGGTGAATTTTTTTATTCATTGTGCAGTGGCAAAGTTGCGATAGAAATGTACTGCATGCTGGAACTTAATCTTCCTTTTTGTATTTAATCAGTGAGGGTAAGTCGAAGAAAAACAAAAAGCGCACAAAAGTCTCGAATGCAACACCGCGTCTACAGTTGTTCTTCAAGAATGATAAGGAACAAGCAAACTGTGGACAAGCTATATTTCTCGAGCTGTAAGACCCGCATATGCGCTTTCGTTCTAATTTGATGTTTACGTTTTGTGTGCATGTAAAAATGCAGAGGATGACACATACACCACGACATCTCTGACAGCCATGACCAATATACTTGCTTTATTACGCGTGCCTTCAACCGATTCGACGATCGCTGTACGTTACTGCGTATCGACTACACTCTTGCAAAATTGGTGCGTGAGCGCTTCTTGTGCCCTTAATGTTTGCAGATACCGTACTTTCAGATCAAGATAGCAGATTCTTCGATATACTCGAACGCAGACGAATTCCGCAGCTGCCTTCGTGTTTTGTTTTCAGGAAGGTGGAAATAGATAAAATGGGGGGGATATTATAACCCTAAAAAAGGGACCCAGATAATTACAAAATAAAAAATACCCCATGTCCTAGTATACTCAGATTAAAGTGATACACATAAAACCCACATCTTTAATCAAATCGCAATACCCATTTTACGGCCGTGCTCAAACCCGCTCTGTAGAAGGAGCCACGGAGGGGGTTCTGCCGCGTGCGTGCTGCGCTCTCAGCCACCAGCTGTGGGCTCGGACGGCACAGGTAAGACGTGAACGCGTCTTCATATCATTGGCTGCGGCCGTAAACGTAGACAGTCGGTGCTAACGTTGTTGTTATTGATGATATTGTTTTTCGCTTTGTTTTCTTATATTAATTTATTGTTATTATTGCTGTTATTGTTGATATCGTTGTATCAGTTCCTGATTATTTTGTTGCTGGTGCTGTTGTTGCTGCTACTGCTGTTGTAGTAGTAAGTTATTTATGTTATCCTATTGATTTAGTTACTTCTGCTGCTGTTGTTGGTGTTATTGCTGCCCTTGCTACGGATGTTTGTATTCTTGGTGTTACTTCGGTTACTGTTGTCGTTGGTACTACGGTGCTGGTGTTGTAGTTGTTTTGATTGTAGAATCAATATTCGCTCCTGCTCATTTGATATGATTTCTAAAGCATATAAACCATGGCAATAGACTATCATGAATCCATTCTATCTGTTTGTCTCTTATTTTATTAAATTTAAAGCTTTCAGACTTCTTCAACTGCAGGCGTATTGCAAGCAGGAAAGGTGCGATGATGCCTCAAGAATAGCCTGCCGAAGTTGTTTGTTCATTTTATTGTGCGAAAACGTTGCTTTATCGGTTTCGTCCGGTAATTTTGGATTGACATCGTAAATACAAGAATCTGAATCTTTAGTTGCTCTGGATTTAATGCGATAGTGCCCTCTCAAATTTCAACGTGCACAAATCTGTGTCCAATATGAAGGTACGGTATTAAGCAACAAGAAAACGGTATCAGTGCTGTTGGAGACATTTAAGTGATATTGAAGGAATTTATTAGTGCTGTTAATGATTATTAAGTTCAAGAATAGCGCGCTGGACGTGGAGAGTTCAAGAGGTAATGGCACTACACACAAGACATTTGATATAGTTAGACATGGTAACGGGTAGACCCAAACCGGTTCTAACGAGTCGCGGATCGCAATATTCGCAGAGCCGGTTCTGATCAGTTCGCCAAAATACGACTCGGTTCCGACTCGGTCCCACCCGGTTCGTTTTAATATGGGTCATTTTGACATATGACATTAAGCTTCCTCTCGTTCTTCGCTTGGCCCTCTGTCGTGAAGATACAACCCTTAGCTAAATGTGTCCATCTACGCCGCGTTGTGTTAAAATCCTTTCCCCGACATCACCCCTTCCTATTGGGGGTCGAATCAAGTCGCAAGTGTATCGATTCAAGGACGACATTCCGTCTCGCAATCTTGATTTTCATACGTCAGCTTGCTTTGGCATTGAAATATCAATGTGATTGATCGACACTTTTACAATCGTGATTTGTGGCAATTTTCAGCAATGCATAAATTCCCGTACAAATGATGTGTCGAAATATCAAGGCTAGACGTGCTATAGGATTGCAAGAAATCAGCCTCTTTCTTTTCAAAGCAAGTCGTGGTAATGAAAATCGTCATCGTGAATTACCGACTTGACACTTTCTGAATAAATTTTGGCCTACATCTACCAGGACTACTCTAGAACGCGCGCGTTTTGGGGAAAGCTTAATGATCAATGGAAAGGATTCAAATATGCGCGTTTTTTGGTGGGTATTAGTTGTTATCCTGAGAGTGCAGATCGCCACGCGTTCTTCCAGCACATTGTCACCACATAGGCATAAGCTGCAGCAGCTTACCTGATACGACGTGGAAGCAGAAGAAAATGACTGTAACTGAATTGAATGATCATAAATGTGGAGCATATATCTTACGGTAATGGAGTGTGCCGATAGACGTTGTGTTTGAAGGCGTGAAGACCATGGCACCGTAAATATTCGGACGCTTATAATATCTTTATACGACAACTTATCCCTCACGAAAACCTCGATATCTCAACATTTTCGTTCAAACATCATTATTGCACGCTTTTATTGATCAATTGATTTCCGAAATGAGAGAGAACTCGGCTTCTACAAAGGTCTGTAACGACAAGCTACCAGATCCGGTGGTTAGTTTCTGGCTGAGAAGATGACAGACGTAATGAACATAAACAAATGTCAATAGACTATCATGAAATCTCTTCTTTGAACTCTTTGCTGGGGCACAACGTGATCCGTCGTTGGTAAAGACAGAATGTATCAAATTAATTGAAAAATGTTAATAAAACGCTCTGCCTCTAACGCTTTTAAATATTTTAAAAATGATTGCAGCTCACAGATGGCCTGCACTGCGTCATCTCCAAGACGAGCACGTCGCTTGCTAACCACTGTTCCGGCTTGAGAAAACGCGCACTCGCTGGGCACCGAGGTGGCTGCCACTCCCATATAATCGCAAGCCATCAACTCGATTCTCGGATACAGAGTCCTGTTGACCTTAAACCAGAGGCATCCGTCCAGAGAGCTTTGCTGAATGTCCATGCTCTGATGTTTAAAACCATCGCTGGGCTTCACTTTCGAAGGGTTCCTCGCAATTCTGAGATCTGGATTTGTCCACTCCCATATTTCCATGATTGGGGCTAAGCATCTCCAGTAGTTTGCCCATAGAGCTACTAGAGCTAGTGGCTCCATGAGCATTACAAACACCACGTTGGTAATCATTGTGATGGTTACGTCCATTCAAAACGTATTGAATCGATTAAAATGTGTTGAACTCGTGAATGATCTTGTCATTCACTGCTTGCTTATCAATATGCATCGCATCAAGGAATGGTTTGCTTCGAGGATCAAGAGCAGTAGCAATCATGAACTGCGTGCACTTGATCTTGCTGTTGTATTCCATGAGTTTTTCGAGCACTAGTGTTGCAAATTCGATCGTGTAAGTTGACCTGAAACCAGTGTTAGCTGCGATTGAGGTTTTTAAGTGTTCGGTGATGATATGAAACACTGACATGGCCATCCCGAGAGTAGGATAATCCGATCCCGACAGCAAAACAGTCGCTTGCTTGAATGGCAACGAGAAATTGCAGAAGTCTTCCATTGCATACCAAGTCTGCTCCAAAATTGGCTTTGCCAATTCGTCATTTGAGCTGATTGTAAACTGGCAGAACCCTTCATGATGCTTGTAAATTTTGTGCAATAGCGCCTCCAGGGCCCTTCGAAGGCTCACAACTCCACTCATCATCTCCCATGTTCTATTCCATCTAGTTTGAACGTCCAATTCGGGGATTTTGTAAGGCTTCTCAGCGTGTAGCACACATCGCGAAGAGCCTCCAAAAGCTTTGGGGAACCAAGAATTTTTCTTGAGTAGATCCCGAAACTTCCCAATTGCAACATCCAGCACTTGAAACTTCTTTAATCCCTCCTTGATACCCAAGTGTAGTGTATGTGCCATGCAAGATAATTGAAACACCACAGTCGAAGTAGGAACAGACTCGATGTAGTTTGTAGAGAGGCTCGCATCCTCTTTCTCATCAATTAAAAGGTTTTGCTCGAAATTCTCATTGATCGCTTGCTGCAGAATGTCGTTAATACGATCGGTCATAGTTGAATTGCAGGACGCGTTATCTGCTGTTATCGCCTAGACACTCTCCAACATCATAGGATCCATGCTCTTCGCAGCTTCCACCAAATGATCTGCCAGGCGTTTTCCTGTATGGGGGTAAATGACGCGAATGAACGCAATGATGACGTTCTTCATATCCCAATGTGCGTCAACGTAATGAGCAGTTATTAGCATATAACCACGTTTTGCTGAGGATGTTCACATGTCTGTAGTTAACCCACAGCGGCGGCCTGCGAGGTCTTGTCGAAGCTTTTGTCGAACTATTTTTTTCCGCTCAGTCCATCGGGCGATGATCCGGTTCTTAGTTGTGCTTCTGCACGGAACTTGATAATCGCAGCGCAAAGCGGCTGAAAATTCACGAAAGTCCTCGTGCTCAACAACAGAGAATGACTGCGAGTGGTTGGCAATCCAGTCGGTTAGCTTCGAATCTGCATGTTGTTTGTCCGCCAATGTAAAATCGGTCCAAAGGCTCCTTCTCTTAATCTGACTGTCTCTAGAACTTTTGTCGGATTTTGTAAAAACGTTTCTTATCTTTGATTGTTTAGGATCAGACTCCGAGTAAAGATCTTGATGATATGATCGAAGGTGCTTTCTGAAGTTCGACGTGCTCTGCATTATCCATTTTTGATTCTTATTGATAGCCTTACAAGGAAGACAGAACCATCGATATTTGTCTTCGCATGGGTCGTTTGCAATGAAATCATACACATCGAACTAAACTTGCGCTTGACACTGACAGGCTCACTTTCGCCTCTACTTAGAGATTTCTGTGATGATATGTTAGCGACGGAGTCGTCTTCGGCGTTGTCGTCGCTCACGATGAGTGCTCTGGCAAATTAATGTCTATATGTTCCCTCTGAAACATCGGGGGTATCGTACTTATGATTTTTGCAAGTTTTTGCGCGAACTGGTTCTAGACCCGGTTCTAATATTTCCGGATCCGGTTCTATCAGTTCAGTAGATTGCGGGAAACGGTTCGATCAGTTTCAATTATCAGCGAACCGGTTCTCGCGGGTCTGGAACCGTTGACATCTCTAGATATAGTCGAAGTATTGACTCACTCCAGCGTATATGTAATTTTTTTAAGTATCAGATACACTTTGCATTGAACCACGGTTCGGAATTCAACAAGTTTTTGTATAATTTTGTCATACGTTATCCGTCAGCACTTGGCATGCGGCCTCTAACGGTCATATCTGGTGACACATCACATGCCGCGTTGTGCTACAGACCTCCTAAACGCATCTGTAACACAGTATATTGGCTAAAGTAATTAATGGAGCTTCTGAATGTTTAAGGGGGTTAAACACCCGCTAGATCCGACGTAAGTTTTCTCAACGGCACCTAGCTTACATCGTTTTCTCCCGCTGCAAATATGTATTGACGTAATGTAGCATTGATTCGAGAGTAAGTCCATTATGTCGCGGTGAATATATGCGTGACCGAACTCATCTGTTGTAGTAAGTCTGAAGTATCATCATATTGCGTGTGAATGGTTATCATAATAGGTTAAGTTCTTCATCGAAACACAATGTAGTACATGTGTGCCATGTTGACTTGATCATACTTACATGTGGGGCATTTTATTTTCATGATTAGATGGGGCATTTCCCCCTTAAAAATGTATGCATTACGAACTCTACATTATTTATCTTTTTGCCGTTATTGTAACGAACTGTGTCATCTATGTTTCTGCTATTTCTTATTACCCTACGTAAGGAATCCAGGGGAGGTGCTAAGGGTGCTATTTAACGGCACGCCTACAATGTGGCCAGGATTACCCTAATACGTATGGTTTTAACGCCTAAGAGGATTAAGCACCGACCTCAGCATGCCAGAACAGCGATGAATCGCACGTCGTGTTCTTCCAAACACTTATCAAGGCACTAGAGGATCTTCTATGACAATCTTGCTGCTCAGAATCACGTATATCGATCCCTAGCGCGAAAAATTGCTCACGATCTGACTCTCTTGTACTGATTCCCTGACAGCACACAATACATATATACTTCTGAAGCCCCATTACTCGTGTTGCTTGCCTTCTTAAAAGGATGATTCATCTGATATACTTTTATCTGCTACACGTTCGTTAGACGCGTGAAGACATTGCTCCAGTGTGTCGTAGGTATCATCAGGAGCTGGTACGATTTCTATTGAAAAAATCGATCTTGCTAAATAAGTATTAAAGTGTGTCTTGATGGTTCCCATATGCGTTCTAAGTAGTTACTTAGGGTGAAAAACAAAATATGCAATCTTTGCGATAAGACTGGCATTCATTTATAACATTATTTTGTTCCAATATTGGTTAATCAGACACCTGATTTTTTACTTTTAATTTATAATTATATAGGGAGCAGCTAATGAGTCTTCAGTTTCGCTATTGGACCTTCACCTCATACATTGAACAAGCAATTGGATTTGAAGGCCTCTGCTCGACGATTAAAGTTTTGTCTTTCATGCAGCCCTTCCTAAATTTTTCACGGTCACATCTGAGCCAAACCTTGCCTCAGCCCCACACCAAGCAGCACCTTCGGCCGAAACCCTCCCTGACGGGATCCAAAGAGGTCAAAGAGTTGTCCTGGTTATGCTGCTCGCGCATCCGCAGAATGTGCCAGAAGTAGGATAGGGGGGATATTACTACTGGCTGGCGTCTCCGAGCCTCGCGCTCGCTTCGGCGACGAAATCCCTAGTCGGTGGACGCGCAAGAGCCGTCAAGGGGATATTGATTGCTTATGGTGGCTCCTTGGATGATACTCATCTGGCTGGCGACTCCACGCCTCGCACTCGCTTGGTCGACCGCACTCCAAGTAGTTGGGCTGCTAAAGAGGCAGCAAGGAGTTTTTTTACCGAAGATAGTTGCTACTTTTATTTGGCACGTTGGTTTGGCTCCACGTACACCCGGGGAATCGGCTGCATTTGTGGTTGTCACTACAGCTAGATTTTAACATAATAACGCCTGGGCACACTTCTTCTGCACGGTAAAGCAAATTACAGGGAGAAAAAAATAGGCTTACATCGGCTTGGTCAAGGTGTGTACAATCCCGCTCTTCAGCACGTATCTACCTCTTGGGAGGACCGCCTCGACAAGCTCTGACACAGCAATTTTACATTCCCCGCCCAACGTAAACATCGTATTTAAGCCGCAAAAGTAGCTCTTTAGCGTCTACATTAACTCGATCGGAAAAAGCACTTTATTTAAAACATGCTATTTAGTATCGACTAGTTTACACCGGGGAAAAACGGACTCCAAGACGTCGGATGCGCTCGGCATTCGACGTCTTGGAGTCCGTGTTTCCCCGGTTAGTTTCTGGTACAGACGTGTTCAGACCATCTCCGACAACAACATGTAAATAGACGAATTTGGAAACACAATACATATATTTTATACTGCTCACCCTCTAGTTGAACTAGAGTACTATAACATACCGAACCGCCTGTCCTGGACATCTCTAAGAGGTTGAAACAGAGCCATTCGAACAAGATTTAATGTGTATTCACGGGATTTTAAATAACGTAGTGATGGCATCTAATTAATGCAACATGTATGTTGTAAACCACTATCTACATCTACATTAATGGACCGATGTTTTAACCAGCATTGACAGCATCCAGTACAAGATTGAACAGTGGTGTATTTTGTCGACCCGTCTCATTGCAGGAGGTGCTGCCGGCGCTGCTTGTATTTGTGGTGCTTGACGACATGCCCGTATGATGCGTGTGACGGTCTTTGTCCGCAGAATCAAACAGCTTTCCTGTGACTGGTTAAGGTCTCTCATGTTGCTTTTAAGTAAGAAGGTCATAGGGACGATATGTAGGTGATTTGCAATTAATGGACTTTTTTCTAAAAGTACAACAATACAATTCGACCATCGTATTACCTGCAAATCCAATAACTTGTTCAATGTATGGGATGAGGGATTATGGCGAAAACTAAAGGCTGATTTGCCGCTTCCTCTGCAAATCTTTGGAAGATACAGGGTGGTGGGTAGTTATCGAAAACCTGGCGGGTAACTAATATTTTCCTCGCCATTAGATTATGACAAAAAAAGCTCGATCGCCGCTACATTGTTATTTCATTGCCGACAGTTTTACCCAACTGGGCAAATTCTTTTCTATTCAAAATTAGACTGAATTAAAATTACTTGGTCGCTGTACTACAGAACGAACACGTCTGCAACATTATCTGTAAAACAATTCATCGCTTTTATCGTTAATTTAAACTAAAAGCGCTTCTTGTCTTGGTTTAGTTAAAGGCAGAATGTTCAGCCGAATCCTTGAAAAGAGCCGGAATTGTGAGATTACATGCCACTCCCCACCGACAACTGTGGACAACCAGGTGAACACAGAGTAAGAAACAAAAGTGGTGAATTGCCATTGAAAATCTTGAGCGCCAGGCGATTGAGAAGCATCAGATGCACTTGGCCACCTCGAAGTGCTGCAGAAACGCAAGATTGGCAAAGAGGTCGAGCGCTTCGTGAGACTAATGCTACGCGTTCACGATAAAATGCAGGCCGAGGCTCAAAAAGAGAAGAAAATGCTCGCTCTCAATAGGTTTTCTCGTTGCTAAGGTAATTAAGGTCTCAGTTTATGTGTGTACATACTTGTTTTTCTTTGGTAGCTCCTCATTTCTATAGATGCTAGTAATTTTCTGACCACAGGGTTGGTGCAACCTGTGCAAAAGATTAAGTGGTCCAGCCGCCCAAACGAATCATTCAATAGCGACAACTACCGTAGTGACTCTTTAGATTGCAGCAAACGTTAGCAGTCGCTCAGCAGAAAATCCCAACGGGTTTGAAATATGGTGATGCGGTCAGTGTAGTTAAAACAATTAAGTGTACGCACAGGAACTGGATCGGCATAAAATCGTACTACTGCTACGGCAGTGCGTTATCAAAGCGATTACATAGCCGATAATTATCCTTTAGCTTTTAATTTCCTCCTCGGAACATCCTGGTCACAATGCTCGCTCACATATCCGATCGAGGTTGGTATGAAGTGTTTCCGATGAAATGACATTTGTGCATTTGAAGTCATCTCCAAGGTGTTGTCGTATATGACGTCACGCTGGATGCAACGCGTGAAACTGTTCCTACCGATCGCACAACGCTAGCTGAGTCATGTAAAGAAGATGACTAGCATATATAAAATGAGAGGTATCCATCAAAGAAGAAAGATACGTAGTCGCAGCTTGAGCGATATAAGAAAATTAAGCTGAAACGATAAAAACGCTGTAAAAGCGTTAAAACACATGTTGTTGCTGACGTGTCTGTTTTAGAGTTGCTGCGACCCAGTTCTTCCCAATTTGGTCAGATTGTGGCTGATTGTTTCATAATTGGGCAAAACCGCCGGCGGCGGAACAACAAGGTGGCGGCGATCGAGTGATTCCCTTAAGTCCGATCGCATCAAATGTAACACGGTATACTTCTTCGAGCCATTGTTTTCTATACCTAGGCGTAAAAGAACACGCAAGTAAACATGATCACGCGTTGTCTTATTTTCGTAAATATTCGCACCAACGTAGTTGCGGAGGCTTAACAGCTTAACAAACCGCCGAGTAACTGCGTGCGAAGCTGCACAGACAAAGGCAAAGTAGACAGTACATGTAAGCGTCCATTTTTAATTTGAGCCCAAGAAAATTCTCGTCTATCTAGTGGGACCTGTACCAGTTCGGTTTATTGACTTCTTCATTCGTAGCTTCCGGTGCATTCTGCTAATGTACACACAGGCGAAAAGTAGCTTCAAAAGTGCAGCCCAGTCTCTCTACCACGCGACTCGCTCATCCACACGTCGTGGTAGTCGCTGCATTAAGCGCGCGCGGTGCCACGTCCACATGGCTTTCGTCATGGGAATCCTGACACCAGCAACGATACTACCGATGGCTCTAGCCGTGGCCAGCTCGAACGGGATCTGTACAGGTGGAACTACGACGCGCCGTAACTTGGAAAAGCTGAAGCGCAAGTGTTGCTTATATGAGGACGACGCGATGAGTAGCTCCTTCAATTCTTGTGCGTCTCCTGTCAGGGGCTCGCTGATATGAATATCATTAATTTCTTCAAGCTGCATCGGCTCATTGACGCGGCAACATGTTTGCAAAATCTTCTTGGCGGTGACGTCTAGGGAGCTCACGGTCGTGAGGTGGCCGCTATTGGCACTATGCGATGTTAAAGTCATCTTGCAAAGTGAGCGTCAACTCGACGACTCGAACGGTCGATACAACATATGCTATGAAGTACGTGGCGAAAGAGGGCAGCAGCCTAATTGAAGATTGCAAGCGGGCTGACCGTTTTGCAGGTGCAGTTCATAGTGTGAGACATACAAAAGCCAATATAAATTGATGAATTCGTGGCAAATCGGAGCTACTGGCTTTCACCCTTTGGTAATAACGTTCGCAAACGCGTTCATCTTGTTACTCCATCCATTGAACTGGTAGTAAGTAGCATTGTCTCGAGGGTATTAAAAACTGTAGGAAGCCTGGATTTGACGGCGTCTTTTGCATGGAGTGCATGGAAGGTCCATCGCCCCGTATGATACATCAGCTCAGAACCTTCATGGGCTCAGCAGCTGCAGAAACGGCAGAGTCGCACAAAGTCGACGTAGGACTCGTCATTTGGAATGATATACAATACGAGCCAGCTGTTGCTTTGCTCCTACTTTTTACGGGTCACTTCATGTGCTTACTTCAACCCTCGGTGTTTCTGCAACTTCACAATCAGGTTAAAAAAAATGAGCCCAACAGGCAAGCGTGAACGGGAGTGCACAGTGTCAAATTTAGGCAGCAACAGTGAGGTCGCTACGGACGGCCGAGACTGCAAACGTCCATGCATCTCTCGTGTTTCGTCTCCTCTCTCATCTAATATATTTTCCACCGTTCAGCGCCCTCTTCTCATGACAGGAGGACAAGGTCTTCAAGCGTACCCAATGACCGCTTTGGACGCTATCCGCACCAAGCTGCAGAGCACATCCGACTCTCATTTACAAGCACGTTTACTGCTCCAATATAGCTCTACGGCGGCCTCGCCAGGGTGTAAAACTGCAGTTGCTATCGATTTTCTCTTTTCCTTTTTACAGCAGCATCAGACGCAATCGGAGGCAACGAACGAGAGGAAGCAGACGAGCAAGAGTGGAGCGATCGTGGTGGGCGCTACAGTACGTGGACTGAGACAGCTTTTGGCTGTCAAATCTGCCGTGGTGGAACCCATGATCCAGGTGGACGCTATGGCCGAGCAGCTCATGCAGTGCATGAGTGTGGGCGAAGATTTTAAACTCCGTCGAGACATGATGTGCATTGTCGTCGACTGTCTTCTGCTCACACATAAGTACAAGCAGGTGGAGGCACTGCTACACACGTGTGTGCAAGATCACGACAGTGGTCTACAGGTCATCTGCTTGCGTGGATATCTACGATTACTTGACGCTGGACAGCGCTTCTCTGCTGTTAAGCCGAGTTTGGCTATGAAGACGTCAGATGTTGTCGTGGAACATTTCGACCGATTGTCGGGTTTCGTACTGTTTGGACAGAGCGACGAGGTGAAAGTGCTGGCGGCTCAAGTGATGGTGACGCTGGCGGATCTGCACCCGCAACATGACGTTGCTAATAGCAAGGCATTCCCATCGTTGCCGGCTATTCTGAAGACAAAGGTGTCGTTATTATTACCGGAGAAAGTGTTTTATGTGTTGTGCTTAGCTGGAGATGATTCGTCGGACACGGTACGGTCTGAAGTTGCAAGGTGTTTACGGCGTTTTGTGCGGGTGCTTGCGAGCGAGATTGTGGAACATGCCGTTATAAAGTCGCAGATTACTGAATCGGTGGAGGATGCTGCACCTGAAGATGTGGAGATGGATACGCGTCATATGATGTCCAGTGGCGTGCTGCTTTCACTTTTGGAGGATGTTGACGCGAACGTAGCCGCAGAAGCCTCGCGTTCTATTGCTCGGTTGGGTGAAATGGCGACCACCCCTAATGCTGGTGCTGGGCAGTGGAGCCTACGAGCGATAGAGCGGGCAATTACGGCTCATTTTGACGTTTTACCGCGTGCAAAGGTACCAAGCGCTGTGCAGCTGCGTCATGTGCTAGTAAAATCGTTGAGTCGCCTGCTAGCGTGTCGGCAGAGGCTCGGTACTGCTACAGATTTCACTATTTCCAGCGCAGAGATGAGCTGCTTGGTTCGCAGTGCTGTCTCAGGTGCAGACTCTGCTAATGCTGTGGTGGTTGAAGCTTTGCTCGTATTTCGAGGTTGTGACCTGTCAAGTGTGTGGGCGGTCCGGTGTCTTGTCAACTTCATACTAGAGCTAGGAGCTTTGCCCCTGATCGACCATTCTTTCAGCAACTGTGGCAAAGACGTTGGTACTGCCAATTGCTCGGACGAGCGACTCCTTGACGCTGTACGAGTACTTGGTAAGAAATGCGCAAAAGTGTTGCGAACTGATGTCATCTTGTCAGATAGTGTTCAAGAAGCGGCGAGTACCCTGCTCGACAGTAAGCATCGTCTCCTAGGACGTATGTGCCGAGCTTTGCTTGGTCACGCAGAACATCCAAATGACGCAGCTTCATGGCTTACTGACAAGCCTAAGCCTGCCTTCGTCGGATCTAGCTTGCTTTTTAGACATCATCAGTCCTCAGAGACATCACACGTCACTTCGCGGAGTTCCTCGAACTTATCTACGCAAGCGTTTTGTGCAATGAAAAGCCTGCAAGTACCTCCAGCGGACGAGAACGTTGCTGTTTATCTCGACGTGGTGAACTCTGTATATGTATCATAAAATCATGTCTTTTTGGAATGGCTAACGCTTGGGTTTTAACATTTCAGATTCAGCGACTTCGCACAGCGGTAGCTGTAAATGACCTTGATGCTGCCTTTGGAATTGCAGACGTCCTTGTACGCCTGCGCGAGCACGTGCGTTCGTTTCCGGATTTATCAGCCGCTCCAGTATTGGCGACAAACAAGTATGTATCGATGGAAGCTATGCTTAGTACCAGTCCATGTGTGAGGTCTGACCGCACCAATGGTAGTAACGGAGGAACTCAAGATCAGAATGAAGCGCAAGCTTTCGGTCATCTAAGCCTTCCACTGGAGCTGCAAAGGGGATGTCAAGAGATCATTGACGCTGCATCGGAAGTATATATCAAAGCCTTTGCTCTGTGTTTAGTAATCCGCACAGAGCTGCTGCAGGTATATGCTTTTGTTGTTGCCTTAGTAGAGCGCTGAGAGTAGTCTTTAATGACTTACTATTTTGTCGATGTGTACTAGCTGATCATGCTTGGTCGCATAGGTCTCGTGCTTGCCTCAGCGCAAAGCTCTGACGATAGTGTTTCCATCTCTGGTACGCTGCGGTGGGTAGCTAAAGAGGCAGCTCGGCTACGTTTCCTTGTTCACGATAATCAGGTTCATGATGGTGTTTGGTTACCAATCGAATCGTTGTCGGAAGTTAGCTCGGTGAACGACCTAAAGCGTACTTTTGTCGATATTGCTCGGAAAGCGTGGCCGGTGGCGCTTATCAACGCTGCGATATCCCGCTGTTCATTTCCTTTGGACTGTTTCGGTGGCCGTTCCCAACGATTATGTACTGTGAACGCCTCAATTCTGGAACCGAGCGCGTGTGCAAGTGCCAAGACCGAACCGCGTGAAATTACGGCAAATTGGCCGTTTCAGCAGCGCGTACGTTTTTTGCTGACAAATGTCCGCGACGTTACGCAAGTATTCGTCAAAAGCATGCTTCCTAATGGCGATGTGGAGCACCACTATGTACCAGCAAACTGCATCCACAACCACGGACGGCGGAAATACTTGGTCGAGCTCACGATCCGGCTTACGGTGTCGCCATTTTCGGATCCGACTGCGTTTGTTGTGGCAGTGTGCATCGGCCATCCGACCTTGCCCGGCTGTGTAAAGGTAAGCAACTGTGCGGCACATTCGTATCGATAAGGACGATGTCTTACGTAATTGTGATTTAATGTTGCTACGCACAGCAAAATGCTTCTGGATCGAGTGAGGCGAGTCCCCAGATGTTTACAGATATATCGGTCTCAGTTCGTGTCCCCATTTTTCACCGCACAAGTCTTTTGTCAAGGCAGTCAGCTGCAAAATCGTCGACCGCACCGTGACGGCAAGAAAAGCTTCTATTGTGCCTAGTGGTGCAGGAGCTCGTACAGCAGGATCGCTGACGCAACGCTGACGTTGAGTGAGTCCACGCGCGTATCGTTTTCTACAGCTTGTCCTGTATATCGAACGAATTAGCGCTTAAACGACAGAATGCAAGGCAACTAAGCGCCTACCTGGAATAATGACAATATCCTGGCAGCATTGACGGATGCTTTTACGGAGACCGTGATGTTCGTTACCCTGTTTTCAAGCCAAAAATTAAGAATTCGTTACTAAAATTCGTAGTCGCCATTCACAACTCGTCCGACGTAAGCTTACCATGACTAGAATCGTAGGTTGGGATTCATCTGAGGAGAGCCTGGTGGAGATGATGGAGTTCGGTCCGCTACTGGCGCCAATAATACGCCAACCGAAGTCGCCGCTGATCGCAAGGGTCTCATGCAAATTTTGCACCTTCAGCAGTTTATCCTACAGCGATATACTGTCGTGAGTAGCAGTACAAGCGACGAGCGAAGACAGCAACTCGAACGCACATTGGCGACCAGGACTTCCAATGCTCCCACTGACGCGCGGGAGACAGCTGGAGACAACGGAGCACTGTTGCGATCGCTCACGATGACAGCTGCACAGCCCAAGAAATGTGCAGACCGGAGGATCGCTCCAAAGTTTTGCGGGTCGTGAATTTCGTCCAAGGCCAAGATCACCGGAGACCGTTTGGACTCGTCTAGTTCTTCAACACATATGCGAATCCTCCTCCATTCGTTAACCCCTATACTTCCAGGATGACAACGTCACTCATTGTAAAACTAACCTGACGGTTTCGCCGGGACAAATTCGTTGAGTTGAAGTGGAGCAGCATCCAAGACCACACCCTATAAATAGTACAAAGTGGGTGAGAAGGTGACAAATTATGACAGCCCACAGCCATCGCAAAAGTCTCTCTAACTTGATGCGGTTTGTCCCCCGTCATGTGATTGAGCATCCACTTGCTCGTTGTGTGGATCGGCACCCCATTATCTTGTGCTAGTTCCTTGACGCGACATAGAGCTCGCACGTCTGATGTACTCTTTTTTAACGGGCGCTGTCGCTCGACCTCCTCCCTCACATACAGAGCGTGCACGTGTCGGTGACCACTCTCGAGCGCCTGACGCACGCTGTGAAGGCCGTACACGCCTTCTCCTGTCAGCTGCGGAACGTCTGTGCCGTCGTTTGTGCGCAAAAGGCGAGGAGGAGGACGGCGGTCGTCACGCCAGCGCCCTCGTCCTCGTCCGTGACCTTGTTCTCTCGAAGACTCGGAGTGGGCTAGTTTAGCGTGAACAGGTTGCAGCAGACACGAACTCTGTAACCTTGAAAGAGAGGTGACAATTGATGCGCGAGATGGCAGCGCCCTTGCAGCCAGTACAGGTCGTTGCCTGGTAGTCTGCAGCATCATCTTCACGCCCAACGCCATGCCTTTCAGTGCAACTCGAACGACCTTTACAATTAAATCGACCATCACTCTTTACAATATCAATTTTAACAATCCATTAAATTCCACCGTCGTTATAAAAATCAAAGGGTGCGATGAACAAAACAAAGGGTGCATTAAAAAAAACATTCTCACCCCTCGAATTTCATCACGACATTTGCGCATTGCCGCTTTAGCCCCACCGTCACGTTTCCGTCCAGACTACACCATGGCAGAACTCTCGACGAGCATAACGGCGCTGGCCACGTGCATGCTGTGCTGTAACGCGATCGACAACGTGTCGCGCTTCAACACCGTGGGCGTGTGCAACCACACGGGCTGCTGCAGCATCTGCGCGCTGCGGCTGCGTCAACTGCTCGGCCAACCAGCGTGCGTCGTGTGCAAGACCGACATGCCGCGGGTGATCTGCATCGCGCAGGAAGACGAGAGCTTCTCGTCGTTCCAGGACTGGGGTGACAACATCGGCCCGGCGCACGTGTTTGACGAGCCGTCGGCCATGTTCTTCTACAAGCACGACTACGTGACGCGCATTAGCGCGCTGCGTGATCCGCTGTGTACGAAATGCAACAAGAAACTCGGGACGCTCACGGCCTTGCGAACGCACGTGCTGGACGTGCACGGCTTGCAGTATTGCAGCATTTGTATCGAGCACAAGAAGGTGTTTATCCAGGAGCTCGAGCTGTTTACAAAGGAGGAGCTGAAGCGACACAATACTAAAGGACAGACGCGCGAAGGGTTTCTAGGCCATCCACGGTGTGACTTTTGCTTTCAACGGTTCTACTCCACGACCGAGCTGTACGAGCACCTGCGGAAGAACCACTTTGAGTGCGACATTTGTTTATACGAGCTACAGGTCCAGAATCGATACTACAAGGACTACAATGACTTGGAAAACCACTTTCGAGCCGAGCACTTTTTGTGCGAAGAACGGGAGTGTCGAGCGAAGAAGTTTGTCGTGTTTAAGTCCCATTTTGATCTGCAAGCACATTTGGCAGTCGACCATCCACATATGAAAACAAGTCGCAAAATCGACGTGCATTTTACAGTCCGACGGGCGGGGCATGGCAACGAGAACCCCGGAGTTGAAGATGTTCGTGCGTTCCAGCAGCAGATGTCGGGTAATCGCACGATCAACGTGGCCGACTTTCCGTCGCTTTCGGGATCCGACAGCGCTGCGGCTAGACCATCGTTCTCATTATGGGAAAACCAGAATGCGTCCCACCGGCCGACGTCTGAAGACTTTCCGGTATTAGCATCATCGAGTTCGTCTTCAAATAGAGTGAACTCGACCTTTCGGAACGCGCTAGCACCACTGCCTTCAGTAGCTCTCCGCGCACACATGGACGGCAACGGCTGGGAGTACGCTAGTCCAGACATGGCTTCGGCTGCCGCGGTGTTGGGCGTGAACAATCCATTGCTGGGAGTGCTGAAACCCCCTCGAAAAAATGGTAAGGGAAGGAAGAAAGGATGGAAATCGGGTGGTGGTTTGGAAGAAAAGCCGGTCGTCGCTGCCTTGGCAGTAGATGAAAACCAATCCGAGTCGGAGGATGACGAGCCTGTAGATCCTGCGCCGTCTAAGACTGCACTGGTGCTAAAGATCCGGCAGGTGCTGGGTAGTGATGCGAGGTACGAGGTCTTTCGCGAGTATTGTAAGCGATTTCGCTTGGTTGAGATGGAAGTTCCGGACTTTTACGCCAAGATGCGTGACATGTTCTCGTCAGCTGACTTCTCGCAGCTTTTACTGCCGCTCATGCGACTGTCTCCTGACAAAGAGCAAGTCGAAACGTTCTTTGGATACCACAAGCAATTCAACAAACAGCGTGCGAAAGCCCAGGGTTTTCAGGGTCCTACGTTTAAGCGAGATAAGAAAGCTGCTAAGCAGCAATCGGCACTTGAGCGGCAGACGCCAAGTGCGCGCCGAAAGCTAGAACCGCGTCTGCCGTCAATACCGGCTCAGTCTGGATGGGGAAATGCCATGAAAGAAAGTGGTATCAAATCAGCGACCGGACGCGAACCCGCCGCGGTCGTTCACAATACAGATATGCGCGCGATGCTGGGGCGAAATACTCAGTCGACTGCAACTTGGAGCTCGTCTGGTAGCTGGCAAACGCCACCGCCAGCTGCGTCTGCACGTCCTGTTCTCGGTCGCACCTCGACGGGTACAGAGCTTTCGACTGTTCCAGCCACTTCATTCGCTAGCCTTAGCGTCACCACGCCGTCATCGTCGTCAGCCGGGTACAGCACCACAGCGCCACCCTACGCGACAAACTCATTTACGGCACCGCGTCAAATTACGGCATCCCCTGCAGCACCGAGTTTCAAGTCCGCCAAAAGCGACTTTCCTGAATTGCCTAAGGCTGCTAAGCCTGTGGGAATGCAGCCCGTGACACGGGCAACATGGGACGATCAGGTGCAGGCAATAGCGCAAAACCGTGGCTCGCAAGCGTCTGGCGATGGTCGCAGCAATGGCAAGAAGAAGCAGAAGAAAAAGACAATGTCACTTCAGGAAATGGCCATGCATTTTGGTTAAGCCGCGGTAATGTCGCTAGCTGGTATGGAAACGCACAGCAAAAGCTGTAGCGTTTTGATGTTTCGGGTCGAGATTGTACCACCAGCTATAAGGTGATATAAGCCAACTTAGAAACGTAGCGCATTTTGTTTTATCCCACCGTCTTACAGTGATTGTGACGAAAGAATGGTGAGCACTTTAGGATTATAAGATCATCCATGTGCGGGCTTGGTCGATCCTTCGCAAATGTTTTGCTGTGCCATTGGGCATATTTAACTGATGCCCAAATGCGCCATAATCTTGTCGAGTTTACTCTCAATCGCTGCTAACCGCGTCTCCACTGAGCCAGTGCCATTCTCGTAGCTCCTTGAATTCGTAGCGGAAGGCACCTGACGCGGCGTCGAAGGTGCCGAGCTGGAATGATGCGTGGGAGGGGCCGAGCTGCTTCCGGATTTCCGCGCAGCCGCCTCGCGGTTTTTCCGCATGATCTCCGCAAAGCCTCTGGCGCTGTTATTGGTGCTGCTCGATCCACTGTAGCTACTTTCTCTATCAGCACCTGCTGAGCTAGTCGCCTTCCTCAATTTCCCTCCAGACTTGATTGCCGTCATCATGCCACCCATACCTCCGCCTCCATTTGCAACTGGTGCAGCAGCTCCATCGGTGGGCTTATCACCTCCACTAATTCCTCCACTAGGATGATCAGCAAACAACTCTTCTCCACTGTATTGACCTTTTTCAGACTCGTTCCCAGCTGGATCTGAGCCAGCAGACCACCTCGTCCCGCTCCTCCTGAAGGCAGAGCCGGAGAGCTGCTGGTCTTTTGCTTAAGCACCGGTTTGCTGGATGAAGACGACGAAGATGAAGACGATGTACCTCCCGATGGTCGCGTCCATGTTGTCACCTTTGTCTGGGGATTATAGTAATATTCCTGTAGTGAATATAGTCAAACACAGAATCAAATTACGCTTGTGATTAGTTCATCGAGTTAGAGGTAGTTTCCACGTCAATTCGGAAAGGTGAGGGAGAGAAATAGACGGACACATGACATGAACCCAGCGCTTACTTTTCCATCCTGTGTCTTGTACGAAAGCCATGGAGCGGGGAGGACCATTAGTCACGCACCTGCTCTGGGTTTTCTGCTATTAATCGCACAATGCGTTGAAATGACGAATACACGATACCCTATCGTATCCGATAATCGTTATTGTAATGTTTGATTCGAGTGTTTGAAAAGTCGTTTCGATGGGATAAGGTTGACGATGCGGTACTTTTTTGTAAATGGAGATACAGTGGAGATTGTCTGAGCCAATACTGTATAAAAATTAAAGTCCATAAAGCAATCATTTACCTCCATCCATAAGTCGGACACGTACATTATTTTAAGGGGCTTTACAGCTAGCTATTTCATTGATTTCCAAAATTGATCATGAATAGGGGTCCCACCATGACAAATTTAACGAGAATCTTCTGCGCTAGGATTCAAAATCGCGAATGTATGTGAATACGAGGAGTAGTGGATGACCCTTCAGTTTGCGCTAATATGCCTTCACCCCATACATTAAACAAGTACTTGCATTTGAAACCCCCTAAATGGTCAAATTGTTTTGTTGTATGCTTCAGAAATAACGTCCATCGATCTCATTAACCTACTATATCGTACCCTGACCTCCCTTCTTAAAAGCAACATGGAAGGCCTTAACCAGATCACAGGAGAGCTATTTATTTCTGTTGACAAATCTTGTCACACGCTTGACGAGCTGACATTGCTGGAAGGCTATGTTACAACAATTAAACGGCAACAAAGGGTGAAAAACAGCAAGGAAAGTGAGGTTAGAGCAGTGAATCTACAATGCTCATGAAACGCTGTCCACAACAGGCAATTCACTAACATGGTTCTTGTATAGCACTCAAGCACCACTAGAGGGTGAGCAGCATACAACACGTGTATTGTGTTTTCACGATCGTCTAATTACACGCCAATATATAAGATAGTCTGAATACGTTTGTAATACAAACGAAGTGCCATCGTAGGAGCTTTTCGGGGTGGTCCTCTTGAGAGTGAGAGAGACTGGGTGTAGGGCGGGATGGTATTCACTTTAACTAATCCGGTGCGAAATATATATGTAGTGCTCTCACCCGTCGGAGGGGTTGCTCTATGTGGAGATTGCGGATATGACTGGCTCACTCTCAAATGCGAAAATGTAGAAATTAGAAGCATAAAAGCGTATCAAACAATTTGACAAGTTAGGGGGTTTCAAATTTAAGTACTTGATTCATGTATGGGGTGAAGGCTCGTTAGCGAAGACTAAAGGCTCATTAGCGGCTCCCTTTATAATCACTAAAAACGGCGGGCACGGGATTCGGGTACGGTGCAAATTTTGGTCGGGTACGGTCTAGACAAACCCTATAATTAGCGTAAGTAGGAGCCGCTCGCCTATCACAAAAACGTCACGCAGATTAACCCCTCATAATTTATGTAACACAATATAAACACCACGCGCGACTCGTAATTGTAATGTTTACCTCGAGTTTGTCCTAACACGACCACTTTTTTCCATCGATTTGTAGGTACCATCTCATTGCAAGCTCCGCGGAGCCAGCCATTTCGAGACGACAAATGCTGCGTCGCGTCTCTTCCTTGTCATGCTTCTCTCTCAGTGTCTCTTCATCATTCACCCACTTTGTCCGTTTTTTTACCTCCGTCTCTCCTTCCTCAACCTCCTCCCGAGATCTCATTATATACAATGCGTTATCTGGTCGGTGCGAGCCTTTTCCGCGAGCGACTTGTGCCACGCCAAACGTGTTGAAATGGTACGCGTGTGGTCCCACCGTGTACGATAAAGCACATTTGGGCCATGCGCGGGCATACGTTAGTCAAGATATCTTACGTCGAGTGGCGGAGCGCATTGGCGGCTACAAGGTGCAGCTGGTCATGGGCGTCACGGACGTGGACGACAAGATTATTCAACGAGCTCAAGAGCAGCAGATGAGTTTCCAGACACTTGCTAGAGAGCAGGAGCGTCAGTTCTTTCAAGACATGACGAAGCTTTATGTAAAGCCTCCGACGGTCATTACAAGAGTCAGCGAGCATTTGCCGGAAATCGTCCAGTACATTCAAGACATTGAGCGGGAAGGGTTCGCGTACGAAGCTGCGGATGGTTCAGGAGTGTACTTCAGCACGCAGAAAATGGGAACTAGCTACGGTAAATTGGATCCTGCACGACAGACGCAACAGGGTGTTGAGACGGAGGCCCAAATGGCGGCGGTAGCCAGTGTGGAGGAGAGTCGAAATGTGGACGAAACAGAAACGCAGAAGAAGGATCCGAGAGATTTCGCACTGTGGAAAGCTGCAAAGGACTCTGATGAACCGGCGTGGTGTTCACCGTGGGGAATGGGGAGACCCGGGTGGCATATTGAATGCTCGGCTATGACACACCACGTGCTCGGTGACAAGCTGGATGTGCACACGGGTGGAGTGGATCTGCGATTTCCCCATCACAATAATGAAATCGCGCAGTGCGAGGCGCATAATAATACTTGCGGTCACAACGAAGAGTGGTGCAAACACTTTGTGCACTTTGGACATTTGTACATTCGTGGAAGGAAGATGTCCAAGTCGCTCAAGAACTTCATCGGAGTGAAGGATTTCTTGGAAAAGGGACACACTGCGGACGCTTTTCGCTTATTTTGTCTACAATTCAAGTATCGTGCAAACTTAGTGTACTCAGAGGATCGGATACGGGATGCGGAAGCGATTGCAGATCGTCTTCGAGGGTTCTTTCGAAGTGCCATGGTATACGGCTATGATCATGCCATTTCTAGCAGTCATGCTGCTCGAGATGACGTCAGGTCAAAGCGTTGCGAGAAAGAAGACTTGCAAATGTTGGACGTGCTTTTCTCGACCCAAGCGCAGGTAGATGAAGTATTGCTGAACGATTTGGATACTCCGCGTGCATTGTCACTTATTTTGGAGCTGATATCACGTGGAAACATGTACTTGCTGACTAAACGGGGCGATCGTGAAGCTCCTGATGAGGTGCTTATGTCACTGACTGACTACGTGCTTGACGTGCTTGACCTCTTTGGACTCGAAGGACTGCATGCCGAGTTTTCAGCCACGATGCGCCGTCGATTTGCTTCTTTAAATCAGAAACAGTCGAATCAAAGTGATCCAATGATTTGTTGGGAAGGACACGATACTCTGCTTCGTACTTTGCTCAAATTTCGAACCTCAGTGCGAGTAGAAGCTTTGCGTGACCCCAAGCAGTTGGTCAGCGCCCGCATCCTCGAGTTATGTGACACCTTGCGGAACGAAGAACTACATCAGTTGGGTATTCAGGTTGAGGACCTCGCACCAGGACAGTCTGTATTCAAGTTGCTGTCACCGGCCGAGCGTAAGGTAGCTGAAGCGGATGTCGTTCGGTCGAAGTACAGCGCCGTGGCAAAAGCAGCTGACGAGGGTGTGCTGGCCCTGAAGCAAAAACAACAGGAGTTTGAAGAATTGATGCAGATCGCTCCGTCCGAGTTGTTCAAGAAGTCACCAGAATATGCAGATCGATTTTTCTCGTTGAGGGCTGATGGATTCCCCACGCACGAGGATAACCTGCCACTTACAAAAAGTCAACAGAAGAAGCTTGCGAAGAAACTGGCCAAACACGAGCGATCGTACGCCAAGTACTGGGAAGACCGCAAAAATCATGGGCAGTAGCGTCTGTGCCAGGAAAGAAGCACAAGAGGTCTCGAAACGTGGTGCATAACGATTTTACTTCCTATCTGGGCATCATATAAGATGGAACTTCCATCGACCATTTAGAGGCATTCAAATTCAATAACTTGTGTAATGTATGGGGTGAAGGCTCATAAGCGAAGACGGAAGGCTCATCAGCGGTTCCTCCTTTATAACAATTTATAAATAACGATGTAATCGTAAGATTATCGTTGTTTAAAACGATTACGTCTTGTAACGTTTAAATATATATGTATTTTGCCATATAAGATGATAAAGCTATTTTGAAAAAGACAATAAATAGCCGTAAATCGATGGTTTGATGTTATGAAAAGAGATTTATTTATGGAAAAATAATATAAATGCCCTCGATAATTGGAAAAAAATGCCCTATTTAATCACGAAATTAAGAAAGGCCCTGGATAATTGGAAAATAAAATGCCCCACGTCCTAGTATACTTATGTTAGTGCGGTACACATAAAAATGTATATATTTCTCAATTTTCTTTGGATGGCCGCGCTCACGTTAACTTAAGTATACTAGGACTTGGGGAACTTTTATTTTCATTTCCAATTATCTAAAGTTTATTCACTTATTCGACGTTGGCGTATAAAAGACGGTCCTTAATAATGAGGTCCCGTTGACAGAACAGGCTTCCACATGGCGAAATCTGTTCGGTCACTAAAAGAAGTAAGGAAACCTTACTAAGAGTACCGGCGCATGTTGGTGTGGCATCGCTGTATCCCGAAGTAATATCAGCTTTTCATTTTGGGAGTTAATATAAGCACACCCCTTTTCCTTAAATTCACACCTTTTTTGCTAAACCTGATAAGATAGGGGAGCAAGCGCCGGAGCTCGCCCTTTGATATTAGTAACTCAGTCCATAGAACTGAATCACGTCCTGTGTATTCACGTACCTTGCGCTCAGTCGCTAATAGCTTCACCCTTCGGACTTACCATTAGGCCTAATTCCAATGGATGAATGCTATACCGCACTTAGTACGACGTGTAAGGTAAATCTAGCGTTACTCACGGACACAATAGGCGACAGACTACATCGCACTTAGTACGACGTGTGAGGTACATCTGGCGTTATTTACATACACCTGAGGTACTTGAGGAAATCCTACTTACTACGACGTTTATGGTACTCCTAGCGTTATTTTCGCACACACAGACAAATGAGTACTCCCTCCATTTCATTGTCTTTGTCCCAAATCGAGCGATTTTTTGTTTCATAATGTTTGTCCGTTTTGGCAAAATACATTTATAAACGCAACGAGTAAGTATATATATGCTAGCCATCGTATGGTACTCTTTAACCTAATATTAATGATAATGACAGATTACAAAGACAAATAATCGTCATTATCTCGGCTTGCGGCTTCTGGTAAGCACGAGACTAATACTAGCTGAAAGAGCGCAAAACAAGCTTTATTGTGAGGTGCACTAGTCAATCAGGCTCTAAAATATGAGCTATTTTGTTTGTTTTTTCCTGAAAAGGGACAAACATGTTGAAACGGAGGTAGTACGATTTAAAAGCTCGGCATTCACCTTGCACACAGTCACTAATAGCTTCACCCTTCGAGCTCGCAATTATTTAGCTTCACTCTCTACATAGAACAGGTATAAGGTGATATATTTTTATAATTACCTTAATTTCGCACCTTTTTCTAGGCAAATGCTAAGCGGCTGGGTTCATTTTTTATTCGGCTGGGTCATTCTGATTCGTTATCAGAAGTAGTTTGAAAATACGCCCAATTTCGTCAGGAGTAGATCCCAAACACTCAATTCACCATTGCTGTTTACTTACTCACTTCCCATGCAAAGTAGCACGAGGCGCATGCATTGATGCAGCGCCAAAGTCTGGCTCATCCCCACGCCGTTCACATCGACCACATTGTGTCACGCAATAAGGATGTAATATCAGGGGCTGATTGCTGCTGTTTGCGGCACCAAAATTATTAGTTTAGACCTCTCTCAAATCCATAATCATCTACGGCGCCGTCACTCGCGTGCACTAATCTACGGCGCGTCAAGTGAGCGGCCTCGATTATTACCAGTTCGTAAATGACCGAACCTTTTATCGCCAATTGTTCATTCAGCAACCATTTCCTATTAACGTGTTTGAGATCACTACTCCTTCGAATCCAACTACTTATCAGATCCGCGCACATTTTACGATTTTCCCAGTATATCGGAAGCGGATAGTGCGTCTCAGTCCATGGCGTCTGCATAGGTATCTTACTCAGCACTCCAGCACTTGGCCATTCGGTTCTTCTGATGTAGTAAACGCCACAGATCTACGCATGACTTGACCCAGTTCTACATATCTTTAGCTGTACTTGCTGATTAAAACATCTTTGGTGCAGGCGTCACAATCTCAATTGTCCTTGATGTTGCTCTTCCACAGGATGTTATCCGGTGAAAGATCAAGGTCGCCTTTCATGACCTCCACGTCATCTTCACCGTAATCAAGGAATCACCACCTTTGCTTGTAATTGGACAGATGCCCTTCTGCGAGTACGAATGAGCGCGGTTTCCAATTGGTAACGCGGGAATACAGGGCACGGCCCAGTCCATGAGGAACATCTTTTTCTCGAGACGAAGGTATTTGTGCCATCGTCATATAGACACGACGAGGAGGATGCGGCGCGTCCAAGTGCATCGCAGACGGCTGCGGTGACAAGGCCGCACTTTCGGGTTTCCCAGAATGGATTATTTTGCGCGTACTAAAACGCACCTGTGTTGTTGTTGCTCATAGGATTGGAATTGAGCCAGGAAGTAAGTAATGTAGAAGGGTCAGTAGAAGCGAAATGCACTATCATCTTCATTTTGGGCTCTGCACGGGCAAGTAAGTAAGTAAACAGTAATGGTGAATTGAGTATTTGGGATCTATTCCTGACGAAATTGGTCGTATTTCTGAGCTACTTCTGATAACGAATCAGAATGACTCAGCCGAATAAAAATGAACCCAGTCGTTTAGCATTTGCCTTCTTCTATTACAGTTTGCATCCGCTAATGGGAGCGCACATAACGGAGCGATGTGAGATAAACCTCGCAATTGAGGTTATCATACAAATGAAGGAGTTATCTAGCACATATGATTGCGTGCACATGCGATATCGTTAGTAAGGTTCGTGAGGACCTATAACAATGTCATTATCGAGGCTTGCTCTATAACGGGGCACTGATGACTTGTACTGACACAGTACAAGTCAACTTACACTGACACAGTGTGAGCAGTGCCGCGTGTCACTTCACGTACACGATTTAAGAAGAGGAAATCTAGTTATCAAACACTTGTCTGATAGAGGTAAAAATACTACTGTATTAAATATAATTAAGTCCTAATCATTAACCTGTTTTAGTCTTTACTTAATGGTATATATATATCAAAAAGAAAGTATAGAGAAGTCTTGCTCACCACTCGTTGCGAGCGTCCATCATTGATTGAACCGCTGAGATGACTGATATAATGGCCTCTATCAGCCAATGAGCAAGTGCTATTAAACATCACCATTTAATGTAATATTCCTGAATATTATCTACCCCCAGATAATATTCTAATTACAGCTATTACGTGTTAATTAAATGTACCAGCTCATCACGTTACATGCTTCGTGCAGTTGCTAATAGCAGTACGTACTAAGTTGCAGAACTACTACGATCAAACGCTTATATAACATAACTTAAACTAGGAAATTGTTAAATGCACGCCCACAAAATTACTAAATGGACGCCTTTTGAAAAATGATAATAATTGCACGCCCAATAATAATAAAAGTTTTACTCGTCAACGCTTGAGTATCAGACGATAGTCTTGTCGTCAATCACATGGCATTCGGACTCGTTGAATTTAAACAGGTAGTAGTATCAATCTTTCTCGTCTTATACCGGAAGCTAATGGTGAGGAGAAAACGTGGTCTATGCCAACAAGAAAAAGCCGACTAACAATAGATAAAGGAGGCAGTAACAGAAGTTGATACAATAGAGAAAGATTTTCTCTCGAGGACACACCCGCCTTGATATTTATTACCATAACAATCTATTGTTATTCGTTTAGACGTCGTGCGGCCGCATGATCCACTACATCGATAGTGGGTGGATGGTTGAGCTCGTCAGTTAAACTTTTCGTGCGGTTATCCTTTTTTGAACCGGGCAAATAGCTGGAACTTACAGTCGCATTTCTTTGTGACCCCTTTGCGCTTGCGTTTTTCTTCTAAAACCCGACGTGGTGTTCCGCCACGATCGCACATCAATAAATACTTGCAGCCTCCAGTATATCTTGCGACTATAACATTGTACCCATGAGTGCAAGTAAAAGCATTTATGGAGGCACGAAGATTCTCGTAGGTGTCATAGGTCTGTTCTGGTGGGGTGAGCATACAATTCATAGGTATCAAGAATACTTGTGATCTGCTCTGCGATATTTTTAATTGTGACTCTGTTGGCAGTAAATTTGAGTGGAAGTCAGAGACGTTAGCCAGAAAGAGGCTGTCAATGAATAAAGCGTCCATTGGAAATAGCCTGCGGTTGGTTAAGTTATATAAACAAGGCGTACATTTAACAACTTTTAGGCGTGCATTTAACAATTCCCTGAAAATATTATCATTTACCACAAGCTGTAAAATTAGCTACTCCCGTCAAGCTTTTGTAACGTCCTTTTGATCTTCCTTCCACCTTTTTTTGGTAAACGTGCGCCGCTTCGATAGTCTAGACTGAAGCCTTCGTGAGACATACTAAAAACCACAATTCGGATGTACAAAGCGGATAAATAGTAATAACTTCTGAAGTCAATACGCCTAACTACGTCATTTTGGTCAGCTTTGAAACTCTTTGAGCAGGTGCCCCCAAACAAAAGCACGACTAAAGTCTCTTTTGATCACATTGTAAACGAAAGAGACAGGGCAGGTGTAAAAAGTTAATCAGAAAATCTCATTGCGCACTTTTCGAAAGTTACGCGTTTAATTTGTGGGCGAAAAGGTACAGATATCGATCATGCAGGAAAATTCGTAAATTGCGACCGTGTAAACGGTATGGTGCCGGTACTTTAACATATCAAAAACTTCCTTATAAAGTTTTGAATGGCCTGCCGAGAGAAGCAGCATGTATCCTACGGAAAGAAACCAGAATGAAGGGTATTTGTGTTTCGGAGTTTTTTTTATTTGCTATAAAAGATCATAATAGAGACGCTTTTTAATTTTCACGTTATCGTTGTGTGCCTGTTATAAGAAATTCAGGACAGAGTTATGTCTATCATGTGTGCAATTAGTTATAAAATCTACAAAATTAATAATTTATAAAGCAAAACATATATTAGTGATAATATGTGAGTATCGGAAGGGTGGGCATATAAGAAAAGGGGTGTAAATATGTCAATCCCCTTCATTAGGTTTTTATCTTTTATCCGAAACTCTTTTATGAAATCTCGAAACGCCGTTTTTCGTAGGCATCTTTAATTCACATCACGATATTGAATAAGAAATTGTAGCAAGCGAGAATAAAACAGGTATTTGTTTCTTAAAGGCTTGCACCCGTAGTTGTAAGGGGGTCACACGACCGTTACCGTCCGAAAAGGATATACCATGTATATGTGATAAACAATCCCAAGTTTTATCTGTGGTAATTGATGTGGTTGATAGCCTCCCACATCCATTGATGACAGATTGATGTACCAGCCATCAATCCTTAATATACTAAAGATTACTATGCGAATTAGTTTAACCTTAGTATTAGGTAGTTGAATGGGGTTTATTACAGATAAAACTAAGAAATAAAAGTTCAGTTCCCCTTTTGATCTTTGAGTGACACGTGTCTTGTAAAGACGTCAGTACATCGTCAAGAGTAAGAGCCTGCTTGTGGCGTATACGCTAGAGCACGTTGTGTATACGATTCTTAGAGTCGTTGTTAGTCCTCTGAACCAGGACTAGAAGCTCTACGAGCTTAAAGACTTTCTAAGTCTTTATTGATTAGCTCTAAGAACTATAGACTCTTTAAATTAATATGCACTTAGTTCCGTAGAGCTAAGTGACTTCTAGAGTCGTAAGTCTTGATCTGACTAAGATCTGTGTAGCTCCACTACACTTGGTAGTACTTGTAGTCAATCCTACACCGTAGTCGACTAATCCTCTGCTGAGATGGAAAGCCTAGTTTATCTCAGTGAGGCTTAATGCCTCGCGCTTGACAAGCTAAGAGCGTTGATTGGGGTCGAACGAATCGACCATATTGTGACCCTAGGCCCGGAAGTGATCAGTGCACGGCTGGAGTTTTTTGTACAATTTGAGGCCACGCTAATCGGGCAGGTCCATGACCATGTGGAGTCCGATATGCCGACTCACTACATCCCTATGCCAGGTGAAGAGCCTATGTCCCACCCGCTAGTCCACATTATCTATGTGCGATCGGGACAGAAGATGAGATATGACCGAATAAACAAGCAGTACCTGGTACAATGGAAGGAGTACAGCGACCAAACCTGTATTGATTAAGGTAATCTCAATTGTGGAGCTATGTTGCAGGAGTTCGATCGCGATCGGGTGAGCAGGAATCGTTTTGAGGTGATGAAATCGCACGAAGAAGAAGTTAGCGATGATCGGAGAACTTGATTGGATGGGTCTATGCAGGGAAGGTGCACGGACGGGGAGGAGAGTTATTGTTGCAAGGAGGTTGTACATGAAGATGAAATGGAATTTATGTGAATAGAGTGCGATGATCACAGACCAAATGGTGCAATCACGATGAAAAAAAGATAAAAAGAAGGAAGAAAGACGAATTATGGGAGCGATCGAATGGAAATGAGAACAAATTATATTGAGATTGCGTTATGAGACTAGACCAAAGAAATTACTCGCGGTCAAAGAACTTACCAACCAAGCGTGGAAGAGACGACCCAGGGTAAGAGGCGATCGAAGTACAAAACTGGTTCCTCCAACGCTCGGCAGCGTGATCGATCGACAAGGCAGTGGTCAAGTTGGGTATGTTGGTCAGCTGCACGGGTTGGCCGGGATTCCACACCCTAGCCTCATTCGGACGGGGAAAGTGTAAGATCATGGGGTCCAGTAAAATGTCCAGATCACAGAGGCCGTCGATCATGCCCTGAAGAATTAGCTGCAGTGCCCGCTTTCAACGGGGGCCAGCACTCAATCGTCTCTGCCCTTTTGCTCGCGCAAAAGCGGCCAACCCAGATCCGTTTTACGCTGCTCAGAGGAGATCCACAAGAAATGTATCGATTCCCACATAGCTTGGCGATGGCTATCCACAAAACCTTCATACGCCTTGACCAGTTTTTTAGACCAGCCGGAAGACTTGAAGGAGATCGGACGTATAGTCTAGTCATAAAGATACCAAGGTTCTTGATCGTAAAATTGGTCGATCTTGGTCGCCGTGATCAGCTGAGATGAGAATGAAGACTTCAGAGGAGTGCGAAGGTTACCCTGATGGACAGGGGATATGAATCCTTTGGGCTTCTAGAAGTGACGGTAGAACAATTGTATGTCAGTTCCTACACGCTGATAAGACTGACTATTCTAGCGGACCAGGGGGACACATCTACCGCCGATCACGGAACGTAATTGCGATACCCCGGGATTCAACGATAGCAGGAAACGGTGATGCCAGGTAGCGCCGAAATGCCCTTGGAGTTCAACAGCGAATTACACGGACTTCGTGGGTCACCGGAAAGACTGAGAGTTCCATCAGAATCACTCGATGGTTCCCCAAATAAATCCACCATGGATATTCTTGGGGGAGTTTCGGAAGGTGGACCCACCGGACCGAGGGAGGCAACATCGATCGGCGAAGAAATCGAAGCGGGCGACGATCTCTGGGAAGATGCCGCAGCTCCACGTCGGCTGGTGGAACAGGACGACGATAAAGCCGCAAGCAGAAAATTATCTGCATCCGCGGAAGAAGAATCACCTTGATCGCTACTCTCCGATCGCTCCGGCGATGGAGTCCGAGAACCAAAGGGATCAGGCGACGCCGATCGAGTCGGTGACAATCAAGTCAGACATACGCGTTTTGACGCAGTGGCGTCATACGTGGAATGGACAGGGGCCGACCGATTCTGTAGAGGCGGGGGCGTCTTCCGGGATGCCAGCACATAGGACCAAGAGGAAACAGAAAGCGATCGTTTCTGCCTAGGCGAGTACACCTTCTTAGGAGTTTTGGCGGGCGGAAGGGGCACACCTGCAGAGACGCTGGAAAATACGTCGGCCGAGCGAGTGAAGAGCGAATCTTTCGATTGGAGTGCCTGGCGGTTTTCCGCCTTTTCCGCCCTCAGCTCGGATATCCCTCTTTCCAGTCGATCATGATCCATATCTCGACCGGCGATGTCCAGCACTAGGCGATCACGCTCAACCACGAAATCGGGAACTTGGGCCGCCAGGCGATCACGCTCGACCTGAAGGGTATACAAATCTTTTTTGGCACGGGTCAACATCTGTGTGATCGTGGGCTGGCGAGAAGAACTGTCGTACTTCATATCGGCTATCTGGGACTTCGCTTGAACATTCGGCACTCTTGGAGGACGCGATGGCCGAGGTCAAATTTTTCTGGAGCGATGCCATTTGCCGCCGATGCTTCTCCTGATCTAATTTCGGGCCGTATTAAGCTTCAAGAGGGCAGACTTCAAGATCAGAATCTCTCGCAGACGTTTGTGTTGAATGGCTCATTCCTCCTGGAATCCAGCACTTTTCTGCTCCGCATATTTCATCGTGTCACGCAGAGTGTGATATCTGATTCACGTATTGCCTGATAGGTCCAGCGAAGCTGCGAACCCACGTCACGTAGTTGGATCTCCAAGCGATATCTGCAAAGTTTTTGAACTATCTATTGGTCTTGGATTGCGCTGTAGTTGTCCAACAAGTCTTGACGGGCCTCGGCGCAGTCGCAGCGATCGTCGACATACGACCGCTAGGTGCGTCGATCGACCGCAGGGAGGAAGTTCATCCGGCCGCTTGGAAAAGATGCAGAAGGACGTAGTGGGGTTTCGGCCGGCGGTGGGGGACTTGGTAGGTCAGATGGACCCGAGCGGGAGATTGACAGATCATCGGATTCTTCCATGTAAGCAACCCTGGTAAATGTAGGGCTGCAGAAGTGGAGCAGACGGCTGACTAAGTGCGCTGATACGCCAGCACTGTATACCGGTTATTAGCGCAGGGGAAGGCTGTGGTGAAGCGATTGAAGAACATCGAAGTGATTGATGGGTTGATTGATCGAAAACGACGACTGGTCGCTGAGAAGGATCGATTGGCTGTTAAGCTGCGCAATATTGAGATCGAATATGAAGATACTAAGATCAATTATTACGATACCAAGATCGATTATCACGATGCCAGGATCGAGAATATATAAGGCGATTAAGGTTGAGAATATGATCGTAGATCGAGGGTGATCAACGGGCGATCAGGTGATCGATGATCATGGAGATCGACGATCGATCAGGAGTGGACCACATATGCGAAGGAACGATCAACGGAAGGCAGAATACACGTGACAGCATGCCGTGGTATACAGACAGGCACAACGGTAGTTTTAGCTTTCGGTTGTTTAAAATTAAAATAATTTTATTTGCTTCTAAGTACACGTGTCGACTTCTCTTCCGGGCTAGAATATTGGCCTCCAGATGTCAAGAAGGTCGCGCATACTGAAACCAAGTGATAACCCCAGATAATTGGCTGGGGATCAAGAATTCTCAAGACAACCCAAACTGCGATTGGAAGCAGCAAGAACGTAAAGGACAAGGAGCAAGATCTCGAGACGTCTCAAGTGGTCAGAAAGCTCGCGTATCATGCATCCAAATAGTGGACAAGGCGATATCGTCGAGATCTGGGTGGCTTACATCAAGTAACGTACCAGTATACCCGTGATCGTGTGAAGATTTTCGCACGATCACAAACTCCATCCCCAACACGGTCAAGTTTTCCCTCGACACGAGTCCACCGAGAAGAGTGCAGCCCGCCTTACCGACGGGTACACAAAGTGAGGAAAGAAATGCAAAGCACGAAAACGGAGGACCCCCTCCGATAGTCGGTCTTCTGGGTACGAGTGGAGAGTTGGGATCGCCTCATAAAATGAGCGATCGCCACTCCACCACATTTATAACATCGATAAGTCGCATGCCTATCTCCTCCCGTTTCTTCAAGACGGGATGTTAAGCAAACGTCACACTTCTTGAAATTACGATTGAACCTTCTTCCATATTCAGGTGCCGATACGTCTTGTGATTGTTCGATTAACCAAGAAATAATCACTTCACGCCCGACTCGTTCAGATTGTTGCGCTTATTTTCTTTTTTACATGCGCGTAGCATCAAGCAACGATCGCCCGTGTGGGGTCAAGGAGCGGTTTCCGCTAACCCACCAACTCGCATGGACTTGAGTGCTTGTTTAACGATTTCAGAAGCACATTTGGTATATTAACCACTTTCATCAATTTCGCGCACCAGTACTTCTTGTCGAGAACGATATCATTCAGCATGCAAAGCGTCATCTCTACCAGCGATGGAATCATGCGCTCTGTCATGCCTCTCTGTTAAGGGTTGAATGGTACCGTGAATTCGTTCTTGAAAAAAATTATCTTTTAGAAGCTGTTTATCGCTGTGTGACGGAACTCACCCCCGGTGTCGCTTCGAAATACCTTGAATTTTGTTCCACACGTCGTCCTGATGTATCTGTAGGATCGTGTGAGCACGCTCATTACCTCGTTCCTTATTCTCAACGGTTTAACTGTCACACATCGGATCTTGATAAGGATAAAGCTCACAATATACTTGAATCCAAATCTGAACGCTGGTGGGATTGGCCCAAGAACGTCAGAACACACCATCACGTCGGAGCGCGCACTGATTCTTTCCAGTGGCAGCCGTTGTACTGCCACGCTTCACCACGCACTCGTTGCGAGTGATATCAACTGCCATCCCTCGAATTGCTGCAGCCGTAAGCGAAAATAGATTCCTGGACAAGTATTGGACAAGAAGCGTGTTCTCGAGGCAAGCAGATATTCATGGATGCCCTGTCCAAACGTGCAGCTTCACCGTTCCGCGGCGAAAACGTTTAGCTTGACATCACTGTTCGTGCTTGATACGCTGCGTGTATTCTGAGCTTCCTTATATACTACGAATACTTCACGGTCCTTGCACATGTGAGCCGATGGTCCACTGTCAATGACCCAGAAGTCGCCCACATACCCTTCGTTTGCGGTAAAAGCAACGTTGGGCTGGTCATGGGCTGCTCCTTGTGATCCACGACTATAAGGAAACCTTCTGCAAAGTGGAAGGTCTTGTCACATATATAATAAACTTCTACAGGTTCTTTAGCGCTCCGTTCTTGATACTTTTTTCCGATGCTGCTTGATGTTCTTCTTACTTTGTATAGCGCTGCTGCTTCTTCTACCCGTGCTGCTGCCTTTGACGCTCTTCATCAGCCATCAGCTTGCTCACAAGGTCACGAAAATTCCCAAGCTTGTCACGGACATTCGTAAAGACTGGACTAAGCTTTCTTAGCATGCAGGCAATTCTCAGCACGACCGCGCGTACATCATCTTCGCTTGGAACGCATCCTGTTCTCGTCATCTTCATTAGGAAATCTTCGAGCTCTGTCGCATGACCACTGATGCTCAATACAGTATATTTAAACAATGCAAATTTTTCATTAAGATACAGCCGATTCGCCATGTCTTGCGTGCGGTGGAACTTTGTTAACCTTCCCCACGCATCTCTCGCGTTCGTCGTATCAATAACATGCATTATCTGCATGACGCTAAGATTTAGCTTGATTGCAGCGTGTGCTTGCTGCTCCTTGAGCGGATCTAATACATCTATACTGGATACAATTTCCATAAGCCCTTGGATGTTAGGTACATTCGCATCTTGTAGCTCCACATCGCATAGTTGGAGCCATCAAAGGGCTCAACCTTGCAGCCCAAGTAGTTATTTGCACTCATAACCTGTTGCATCAATTGCGGCATTGAGATACTTCTAGATAAGGCGGGATTGGGACCGGGATTGAAAAGTAAAAATTGAGTTGTATTTTAGTTAGTTCGGTAAATTGAAACGAATGGCTATCAGCAACTGATGAATCCCATCCACCGATCCCACCGTCCTTTCTCTCCTATGCGACATTACTACCCTAGGTAATTACGGTTCATAATATACCATCAATAAAAACTCCGCTTTATCATATGTAGAACTAAAGGTGATCGCGTGGTGTGGGGGACGTGGCCTCAGGGTGGATAAGGCTCTGGTGAATCCCAAACACTAGGAGGTTGCGGCAATCAGCCGCAAATAACTTACCACGGCTGGGATCGAACCCGCACTCAATCGACTGGTATCTCCTTACCTAATGAAGAAGCCATTTGTATCCCCTTGGCCCGGTCATAAAACGCACTCCTATATATCTGCAAATCCAACAATATCCGAACAATATACACCTTACACACGTGCTATTTAGCATAAACTTTTGCTCACCTATGCAACGAGAGAACTATTGTCTCGAGAATGTTGAAATGGCGTTGACTCTCAGCTATATAGTTGACCGTGTTTTCGCAGCTTCCTTCTCACTAACTGCACCATATAGGCCATGTTGGCAACCTTGCGCCATACATCGCTTGGATTCTATGCTCGTGTATGTGCAGGTTTTTATTACAACCTCGCACTTGAGTTCTTCCACACGTCTCCGTAACTACCTTCCCACGCACCTTCTACAGGTTCTTCATTGATAATCGGCTTTTTAAATTTCAATTAAGAGGCGATACAATGATACGATAAAATAATGAACAGATGTAAAAACTGAGTCAGGCGAATACATATATGTTTTGGGGAGCAGCAAGCGATTGATGTTCAAATAGGTACAATTTAATGTGATTGTGCTATATTTGGGTAGAACAGCAGGCGAAGGAACAAGAAGGTAGCATCTATCGAGTGATTCCCAACAATGAGTTCATTAAAAACAATAACAAAAACAATGCCATCAATAAAAACAACATCAGCACTGACCGTCTACATTTCGGCCGCGGCCGATGATATGAAAAAGCTTTTACGCTTTATCTGTTCCGTCTGCACCTGCGGCAGATTCCCTTTGCGACTCACTCTACAAGGTGGGGGTTGTGTACGGCTGTAAAAAGAGTATTTAGAAATGACTTAAGAGGACAATTTATATGTTCACCAATTAACTTGAGTATTTCAGGACGTGGGATATTTTTACTTCCCAATTATTTGGGGCATTTTTATTTTCGTAATCAAACGGGCATTTGTTTATTTTTCCTTTATATATATCATCTAGCTTAGTACAAGTATTTAAAAATAGGATGCCGTCATGATCTCCATCGATGACTGCGCACAAAAAAATGCGCTTTTACATGAACGTATGCGCTATTGTAAGTTCATACATCAAGACATAAAGTTTAGGCGATCCGTCCAGTTTGGTGTCGGTAGCGTCTATAACTGGTTTTCCCTTCGATCAGGCTTTCAGCGTAATGAGTCTCATTAGGGCGCATGTTGGCAACATTCAGCCGTGATCTCTCTGCTTGCAATTTCATAATTTCAGCCGCGTGTTCATCGAGCTGTTCCCTCAGGGTTGTTTTTAGCTCTGCGATACACGTGCATAGTATTAAATCCTAAGTAAAATTGAATATGTCTGAGTGGTTGCCGGTGGTGGGGATGCGTTGCATTTCCGGCTCACGATGCTGCTGCTTGGGATGATTTTTGGTCCGTTTGCAGATGAAGGTGGATTTTTTTTGAAATGAACGGCCCATATATCAGCTCTATTATTAGACTCTACATCTGTAACTTAGTCTGGAGAAATATTGCGGGATACACCGTTTATAATCAGAAAGAATGTGTAATTAAAATCTTTTAAGCGAAGTGAAAGAGTTTTTACATATTCGATTCTAAATTAAAAAATAATGCCCCTCCATACCTATAGACTATCAGAATACTGGACTTGAATATTTTTACATTTCAAGATCCGCACGAAACAGTTACGTAGTTTGTGATGACTTAGGGAGACTGTAAACGGATGTCTATCAAGTCGGCCAATAGTCAAGATGGAAAGTGTATCGGTTGCTAATTACCGAGATCATACGTGTATAAGAATTTCCCGAGATTGAAGCAAGAGCTACTGAAGGTGCTAGCGTCTCGTTTTTCAGTCTTCTAGTGTCGGCTTGTGCATTGTTTGGTATATATACATGATAAGCATACCAAAACATTGCTTAATGTGTCTGTGGGTGTGAATGGCGTATATAGTGTCAGTAAGTATATATATGTTCTTCTTGACAGATGTTGTGCATGTAAACCATACATGGACACATATGTGTGTCCGAAAAGGTGTTGACGAAGGATTTCTTTGCCTTTATCGGTAGAGATACATATTGTGGAAACGTGTATATGTGTATGTTGATATATCTCCTTAGGTGTGAGGTGGGGGGTCGCAAATTGTTTGTAAGCGAAAATTCTTTGCGAGGAAAAAGTATACATAGATCAGTGATTTTCATAGTTTTTGATTGAATAGCGAAAGAGTAACTTTGAAATTTTCCTTGCATCCAAATAAGTTGTGCATAGTAAAAAAAGAGGGTTCTTAACAAATGGCTACAATATAGTCAAGGTGTGAACACTATAGTAGGTGTGACGTGCGGGAGATAGGTTTGCGTCTGCATAGTTTGTTACGGGGCACCGATCGCTTGTACTGTCACAGTACAAGCTGCTTACTCTGAAGACATAGTGAGGTGGCGCTATGAGACTTCGAGTACACGCGTCGTGCAGAGGAAGGTGTCAACACGAGATAAAGGGTAAAAGCAGAACTGTACTTAGTATAGTTAATCTCCTGTTAATAAATCCTATTTAGTCTTCATTTAACTATATCTAAACACAAACGTGTATTGTAACTATCTGCTCACCACTCGTTGCGTTCTTCTATCGTGGCTCGGCTTTATTGTTTGATATCATTAATCTATATCGACCAATGAGCATTGTATTACTTCTGCAACACAATATTGCTTGTTAAGCCAATATTGTGAGAATATTCTGTTTGTCCTAGTACTATATTCATGCTTAATATTGACGTTGTGTTACATCATTTAACGGAAGCATCTCGTTTCTTTGTTCGATTAATATCGGTAAATAAATCCTCCAAACTCGCGTTCTTCGGTCTCATCTTCTAACGCTATGTCGCAATATTTTTTCTCGACCACTTTCTCCACTTAACAACCAACAAATAACTTAATTCTTCGCCACTCTCGTCCCAGTAATTAGTCAGTCTGTTGCTGTCCGTGAGAGTGGTTATGTTCCAATCTTAAACCTCGATGAATTATTTGTCTTTCGCTAGTTCGACACTTGGATACGTTTTCCCGTTGATGGAAAGTATGACTTAAGAAGGGTCTTCACTGAGTGGTGTGCATATTGGTGCAGCAAACAATTCACTATGGTGCGTGCTCATTGAAGACTAAACTTTTCCTGACGACCATTTCCGAATATAACAATCTGTCGACCGCCGTATATTTGAAGTACCAAGGCCATTAAAAAACTTACCCGACCCACATAATGAAATAAAATTCCCAGTTAGACTAGCCATGGGGGTCCCAGTCCCGAAGTAGATGAATTAGATGTTTTCGTCTTCAAATTAAAACTTTTAGTACTGTTTTAAAAATAATATCCCAGCTTCAGCGTCAAAGTTGGTATCGACGTGATTTCCAATTTGGATGTTGTCGACGGCACCATCAGCTTGACAGAAGTTATTCAGTGATAAATCAAGCCTACTATTCTATTCCTGTTGAAATTGTAGCCTCGTTTGATGAACTCGAACACGGGCTAAATAATGTTCTGTTGAACGGCAACATATTGTTGTGTCGCTTTGTTGGCCCGCTGTACCACATGGTCTCATGAGCGCAAATATGATATAAAATTATCTGTATCCTCAAACTGACGAGTATAGTAATATGAGAGCTGGTCTTTGTAGATGACATCGCTTTAATACTACCGTCTGTACGTGTCACTAACGAGCTCTAATAGTATATTTTTTTACCAATTTGAATCTATCTTTCAGCGGCATAGGTGTTTTGGCTCGACCGCAATGGTTTCAACAATACAATAACGCTTACAGCATCTTCAGAAGTAAGTACAGTCTTTCCTCTGATTAGTTATGGGTACGGTGGACGACAATCACCACAACTTAGCAGAGGTTATAGCTTATTGATTTGCGTGTATCGTACATAAGGAGTATCAATCAATTGAGTGATCAAAAAAGCGGACCTGGGCACCCAACCAACCCCCCACTTCCCTTAAGTACAAGCCAGAATCCAACCCTAAGGCTTTCACTGCTGTAAGAGAACAAAAGTCTCAGGCTTCTGGCTAGTTTGCTACCTTCCCAACGGTATGAGACGCACCCATGGCTTCTTTCCTTTGAGCTAACAATTATTACACAGGGAAAGCCACATATATACATTTTTCAACCGTGTCTTGCCTGTTGGTGTGATATCTGAGCAGTATAAAATGTCGCAGATCCGTCTTACTAATGGACAATATCTGCAAATATGCAAACACAAGATGAGAACCAGATTTATCTCGAACGGCACTGGCGAAATGGGCTATGGTGGAGTTCGGCCTTGTCAAAACACTGTCACAGGCATCAATCAGCAAGATCTTTCGAAAGCGGTCTAATCTAGAGAATACGGATCCAAGCAGCCTAAATGCAAAGCGACAGCGACTGGTTCAACATCCCATACTGGAAGAAGATGTGGCTCTTGGGGTCCTGCAATGTCAACACCGCGGAGTAATTATCACCGGGGATATCATCTGTGTGAAGGCTCATCGTCTTGGTTAATTGCTTGGTACTCCTGACGACGCCATCACTTTCTCGCACGGATGGCTTCATAAATTCCAGCAACGTCACATGCTCCGTGCTATCAACATTTACGGTGAAAGCGGCTCGGTGGAAGTGGACTCTATGAATAAATCTCTGCCTGATGTAAAGAAGGTCATCGTAGAGTACGCGCTGTGTGATGTTTACAACATGGATGAAACCGGTAAATTTTATTTGTTATATTTCTAATTGAAACCGAGTCTGACAAAATTAATTTGCAGGACTAAACTACAGCATAACACCGGACAGAACTATTGCACAGCTAGAAATTGAAGGACACAAAAAAACAAATTGCGTATATTCCAGAATGCTTGTTGCCATATACTAACACAGGGGTATGCACTGACATCCTATGCAGTCGCGGATTACAATTGCGATCACTGCAAATGCTTATGGCTCTGACAAGCTGCAGCCTTTCTTTACCGGGAAAGCCAAGTATCCCCGCTGCTTTGACAAGGAATCAGGTCAAGCACATGGATTTCTCTATCGCAACAACACAAAGGATTGGATGAAGGGCGTGTTCTTCCAGGAATGGCTTGCAAATCTAGACAAAACAATGAAGGTGCGTAGCCATTTGAAATTAGAGAACTTATTATTCTAATATTGTATTGTTTCAGATCAAAAGTAGAAATATCCTTCTATTGATTGACAATGCTCCGTCGCATATGACGAATGACCTTATGTTAACTAACGTCAAGGTCCAGCTGTTCCACCACGTACGACCTCCATTATTCAGCCGATGGATGCTGGTGTCATCGCAGCTTTCAAGCGGCAGTATCGCCGTTACCATCTACAGAATGCGATCGACTGTGACGAGCGTAGGGAGGGTTTTAACATCTACAAAGTCGACCAACTTACTGCCATGCGCTGGTCGGTGGCTGCCTGGAACGAGATTTAAGCACTAACATTGCCAACTGCTTCAGCCACAGGGGGCTTTTTCTACTGAATCGGTCATTTCAAGTGCAGTGGAGGTGGAAAGAAGTAAAGATGGCGCAATGGAGGTCGAGGAGGAAGAAAGTGATCTGGAGCAAGAGCTGATAGCACAGCTCAAGAAGCTGCGTGTCCGAGATCCCATGAAGATTTCGGAAGTTCTCGATCCCATCGAAGAGGATGAGACTTCTCAGCCTGAGCTAACCGACAACGAGAGTCTAAAAGTGGTGTTGGAGGCAGATGATGAGGAGAAAAACAGTGAAGATGCGGCATCTGTGCGGAAAAATTTACCAGAACCGAGAAGATTAAACTCCTTCGTGATGCCTGCTCCCTGCTCGGCGTATCCCAGGAAAGTCACCAAACTGCTTATAAAGTCCTTCGCAACCTCCTGCTTGATCTTCGCAACACTCCCACCACCCAAACCACCCTCGACATGTAGTTTAAGTAGTTTTTCTCTTCTATAATACGAAAATAAGTGATCATTTTTAAAGTCATATTGCTCTATTTGATCATAACTTGAAACTTATAACTTAGCGGCCATAGAACGAGGTCCGTGGACGCGAAATCGATAACCTACTTACTAGAGGCTATAACTTATCGGGGGCAAACTTATCGGAGGGAGAACTGTATTGTTAATATAATACACCGCACACATGCATGTTGCTACTTTGGTCAAATACCACTCGGTTACCACTTAATGATGGTAACGGGGACGCGTTTAACATCTCCAACTGATAGACTACCTGTGTCCAACTCTATCTTCAGCTACAGGAACACATATAATCAGTTATTTTATGTCGTGATTTGCTGTCGATTTGACAGATGGCAAATCGACAGCGGTGCATAACGTCGCATTATGCGAGCAATTCAAATGGATCGCATGCTCTAGAATGATTGCGGGCAGTCCGCGTCACCCTCCACCCTCCAGCATTGGCAAACGTTACGTCTTATCGTTTGGAGTCATAAACCCATTTCGGTATGTATTTCAGTAGACACGGATACAGGCTATATTTATTGTCGGGTCTCGCCGGGTCCCCGTGCGTCCGGGGCTTTTTCTATTCTCCCCCGCCAAGGTGCCAATAGTGTAACGGGGCACCTTCGTTACATGATAGTTTACACAACGTCAATATTAAGCATGAATATAGTACTAGGACAAACAGAATATTCTCACAATATTGGCTTAACAAGCAATATTGTGTTGCAGAAGTAATACAATGCTCATTGGTCGATATAGATTAATGATATCAAACAATAAAGCCGAGCCACGATAGAAGAACGCAACGAGTGGTGAGCAGATAGTTACAATACACGTTTGTGTTTAGATATAGTTAAATGAAGACTAAATAGGATTTATTAACAGGAGATTAACTATACTAAGTACAGTTCTGCTTTACCCTTTATCTCGTGTTGACACTTTCCTCTGCACGACGCGTGTACTCGAAGTCTCATAGCGCCACCTCACTATGTCTTCAGAGTAAGCAGCTTGTACTGTGACAGTACAAGCAACCGGTACCCCGTTACACCTGGTAACACTTTGTAGTCCGTCCAACGACTATGATCATGTTGTATGATAAAGCGGAAGACTTCCATCCAACGGACGAGAGCCACTCCAATTTGAGTGAAATCGAATGGGATGCCGTCGAACTTTTGAGCTTGACGATAGGGCAAGGAGCCGTAGGCGCAATGATGTCCGCTCTGGGTACAGACGGACAACACGTCACCATATTCAAGTTCATTCAGAATGAACTTGACGCTAAACGGTAAAAGGTAGCCTTGCTTCACCAACAAGGGTCTCAACAGACAGAGCTGTTGAGAGAACGAAGTGATCAACAGTTCGAGTTGTTGAGACAGCAACAGGCTCCTGCTACCAGGTCGACACACTCACGTCGACCCGAATCACTGAAGATTGACATCTCCAAATATAAAGCAGCTGAGGAAGACTCTCTGTTGAGATGGTTTGTCGAATTAAATGACGCCAAAAGGGCTCGTCACATTGTCGATGAGCAAATGCAACCTGCATTTGCTCAATCGAACTTGGCAAGACGTGCGAAGACTTGGGATTTGGGCCTCAAGCTACACGACCCATTTGTCTTTGGGTCGTTAGAAGTCTTCAAGTCCCTACTTCGGCAAACATTCGAGCCACCTCGAGCTGAGTTCAGGGCTCGCTCTGAACTCCAGAAACTCAAACAAGACAATCGTGATGTACACTCGTACATTCAGTACATACGTCATCTTACGAGTTGCATCACGTCCAATCCGCCGAATGTACAATCGTTGATCACGTTGTTCATGCAGGGTCTTACCGTCGGTCCAGCCAGGACCTATCTCTTCCAATTGAGATTTAAATTCTTGGAAGAGGCAATCCGAGTTGAGGAACAAGAAGATTTCAGCGTGAAACAAGATCACGTCAATTCGATTCCTATCGCCCTCTGAGGCGACAGGAAAGTGGAGGCCCAGAACCGATGGACCTCTGTTACGCTGAGAGTAAAATCTCTCGAGTTAACAATTATAAGCAATTGCAGAAATGCAATGGGTGTTAAAAGCCAGGGCATTTTGCACACGAATGCAGTGCTCCGAACGCGGTACCAGGTACCGCAGGAAACAATAACCTCCAAGCGGCCAAGAAGGGTCCGAGGCGTGGGTCTGACGCTGTTGCAAAAACGCAACATCGTAACAGGCGACCAAAAAACGGTCAGGGTCAGTAGGTGCGGAGCACCCTACTAATCTAGCAACGTCAAATGAATTTGCCGGCCTCTTGACGAGAATTTCACCCAACACGCAATCATTGTGTGTTACTGCATCTGGTGATGAGGTTTCCCTCATTACCTTGAAGCTCGAAGTGGCAAAGGACATGTCACAACGAGCCCTATTCGATTGTAGGGCGTCAAACAGTTTGTATAACGCCAACCGCTAGACAATAGCAAGCTCAAACATATCGAGCGATTGATCCATCCAACGAGGATGACGGTGCATCTAGCGACAGGCGCATCCGTAACAGTGATGAATAGTGTAGTATGGATTTCCTATACACTGAAAGAAGTCCAATACGACAATGACTTCATCATCTTGGACTTGGATGAAAAATTTGATGTTATCCTTGGTTTGCCGTGGCTCAGAAGGTACGAGCCACAAATCAGCTGGTATCGACGAAGTGTCGATATGCCCGCCGCTTGTTCACTAGATGCCCATCTGATGAACTTCTTGGAGCGTCCACCACCATGTGGATGTACTACGAGTGAGTACGATAGCCTCACGTGTAATTTGGCCGTTAGTACGACTGCACAAGATCGCAATATGACTAACCATCACATTGCGGAGCAAGTTCCTGGTGACTGCATAACAAAGCAGGAAGCGCCGAAGGCCCACCACTCGAATAAGTCGATCGGGTCGGGGCATGGTTTTCCTCTTAGTGGACACCACCCAGATCATGACCAACCGACTGCCAGTGACTGTCAATACGGAGATAGAATATCCCAAGAGGCTAGAGTTTAGGGAATAAGTCCCCAACAAACAGTGGAAGTAAGTTTTCATGAGATAACAGAGACATTGAATATCCTGGTTCATGACAGATCAAGCATAGGTAGTCTTACGCTTGATCTAATCGCGCCTCAGAAGTTAACTTCAGAGATCACTCAGTTACCCCGGCTGAACCAAAAACGTTTCTTGCGTGATCTTCTAGTGGCAAAGTCAAGCAGATCTGCGTACTCGTCGCGAAATATGAGTACGTCAGTAATATCCTATCGGCAATGTTCTTTGCCGAAGATGAACGAGTTTCAGTAACTCATCAATGGACGAGAGTGTCCTTGATGAAAAGAATTGGATTGAGCGATATACTACCCAATCGTGGGAATCGCTCAAAGCAAATCCTCTCTACAATGATTTCGCGTAATTCAGGGGTGTATTCCCAGAAACAGTGCCGTGCGAGTTACCTAAGGACAAAGATACTCGTCACGAAGTCACACTGAAACCGGGTTCGAAGTACTGTGTCATGGAGCAATGGCCACAGCCTCGTGAACAAGTACTAGCGATCGACAAATCATTTGCAGATCGCTTGGCAGCCAGCCATGTGAGGGAGTCCACATCTACACATAGCTCTCCGACCTTCTGTGCTCGAAAAGCTACAGACGGATGGCGGATAGTAAATTCCTTCAACAAGTTAAATTCTGCCATTGTGGTGGCTCAAGCATCAACACCACGAAAGGATGTTATCATAGATGCTATGGCAAAGAGTACCATCTTTTCATCCATGAATGTGATGGATGGATTCTATCAGATCCTAATCTGCGAAAGATACATTCTCTATACTGAAGTGGTAAATCCAAGCGGTATGCTTTGGGAGTGGTTAGTAATGTATATTTGCTGCTAGCGAATCAATATACATCTTAGTTGCATCTTGGGTATCATGGCGTCCGGCCCGATCCAAAAATGATCAAAGCGATCACCGACTGGCCGGTGCCTACCAATGTCAAGGGACTTCGAAAGTTCCTTGGCCTAGCGGCGTATTTACACAAATATTCACGCAGCTCCGCCGAGATGACTGTTCATCTCTCTAGATATGGTGCGATTGATGCATAATCTCTCGCAACTATCCAGGAAGAGCCTCAAACAGTTAACAGTTATCGTCAGTATATAGATTCTCTACGGATAGATATATAGTTCGCAACGGCTTACTCCAATATTTGGCTGTTGCCGGCGACACGCCTCGTGTCGTCGTACCAAATCATGGTGATCTACGATTGCGTATCATGTATGAGTGTCACGACGCACCTGTTGGTGGACATAGTGGTCGTGAGAAAACATATCTCACAGTTAGCCGCGACTTGTACTGGACCTGCCAGTATCAGTTCGTGCGCAAGTTCGTTCGGTCCTGTGAGGTTTGTCAACGGGGGAAGTCTAGTCCTTCCCTTCGAGCCCCTTTTAAGCCTCCGCCCATCCCGTCCGAGTGCTGGGAATCTGTATCAATGGACTTTGTGTTCAGATTCCCCGCAGAATCTCACAAGAATACTGGTATTCTTGCGCTCAGTGGCAGGTTCAGCAAGATGGAACATCTGGTTGCTGTACCTGAGTCTATCATCGCATCGGCATGTGCCCGTGTCTTTATCGACACGGTCTTTAGCCTTCATGGGTCGCCTCGTGAACTCGTATCCGATCTGGCCCCGCGGTTCACCGCTGAGTTCTGGCGCTCCGTGTTCAAAACACTCGGAACGCGCTTAAAATGTCCACTTCTGACCATCGTGAAACAGATGGTTCGATCGATAAAACGCGCAAATCGTGTCCTCGAGGAGATCCCTCGAGGGTACGTCCATTCTTTTACGAATTGGAGCGAATTCTCGCTGATGGTGAAGTTCGCCATCACCAATTCAGTCCATGCGTCGACGACGCACACGCCGTTCTTCGTGACTGGATTACGCCATCCGCAACTTCCCACCTTTTTAGAGCGTGACTCTCGTTTAAGGGGGGGCTCATTCGAGCGATCGTCAATCCGGCTCTCACTCGTCACGTGCTAATAATGAGATCACCACGTTCGACGACGATGTCGATCACATCGATCTCGGTGAAGAAGAGGAAAGTAAGAGCGAAGATGCCCTTACTCACCACGTTACTGATCCAATCAGCATCACGCCTAGTGCGTACAAATACACACTCACAGAGGCAAGAGAATTGTAGCTAAAGACAGCGAGTCAGCAGATACTTCATACTGGCTCGCGAAACGGTTGTCCGTTTCGAACAAGACTCTATCGCAGAGGCGGTCGATCGAAAAAAACGAAACACTGACAAGAATGGAAGGGCAATCTTCTTTTCTCAATGAAGGTGACCTAGTCCTACTATCTGCGGTAAACCCACCTCGACACATAGTGACTAACGCGAGTAGTAACAAATTGCTACTCAACTTCATCGGTCCATTTCGTGTGCTGCGCAGCCTAAACAATGCATATACGATTGAACTGCCACGTAAAATGCGCACTCATACTACGTTGTACGTCGGTCGACTTTGGCTGTACTATCAGTACGGGTTTATTCTGGTGATGAAAGCCCTTGCGCTCAAGCATCTCCAACAGATACTTGTGCTCACGATGTTGGCTCTAAGCCCGCGTCTGAAGTTCGGATATCTCCCCGCGAAACCGAGAGATATCCTGAAGAGCTCCCATCAACTCGTCGCGGAGAGAACGCCGTTCCCGCTCATTTGCAAGCTGGGCAAAATCATACTCTGTGCTGTCCTTCTCACGATCTGAGCTCAGACGGTTTACATTGCCATGCAAATCCAGACGCCTGCCTCCCTCGTGTTCGAGGTCCTCGCGCAACTCACACGTTACGCGGTCGAGCTGACTCCCAGCATCAGATTGTCCCCGCAAATCCCTCGGAGGATGTGTTCTCTCCTCCGCTTCAGCCATTGGTTGATACGCACGGTGGTCAGCGCTTCCCCGTGGAACAACTGTTGAACTGCCGCAATGTGAAAGGACGTCGGACGAGTTACCTCGTCCTGTGGCGCGGCTATCCGCCCTCGGCAAATATTTGGGAACCTCGCTCACAATTTATGGTGGACGTATTGAAGCTTGTCGAGCAGTATGATAAGGCATATCCGAAGCCGAAGAAGGCCCATCGGAGAACGAACGCCCAGCGCGTTTGTAGATGGTTGCAAATTATCTATTCCCTCGTGCATCTCCGACTAGACACGATCCCTCCACCAGGGGGCGGTCATTGAGTAAGCTTCTTTTGGAGCTCGTGACAAGTTGCTCATACAACATTGACACGCATCACTCCAGGAGAGCCATGGTAACTCGGCCTCTCTCGATAACTAATGCAGTTTGTAACGTGCACCGGTAGAAGTCCGCTTCTCAAACCGATTGCAAGACAGGGTAAACTTGTCAAGCCAGGCTTCGCGTCCGATCTCCCCAACGTTATGGATAAATGCGTTCCACGCCTGGATCAGCGAGGCACCATAGCGTTTATGGCTCCCGCTGTACCATCGATGTTTGAATAATACATCGATGTAGAACTCATGCTCAGTGCAAACGTCACTCGCACTAGAGTCAAGGCCATGACGCCTTGATCAATCGAAAAGCCTTATTCGATAACGATCGCTTGTCATGTCGGACAAGCGATCCAGCACTCTCTAAAGAGGCATCCACACGTTCTTTTCTGGAGCAACGCGCAAGACGTCGCGATCTCTGTCCTCCTGCGTGGTGTCAATAGAAGTACCGACACCACGTCCAACAGGGTCGTCTTGATTGTGACGCATAACTGCGTCACCGTCATCGTAGTTCGACTGGCTATTGCCACCGCCTTGATTACTCTCAAGCGAACGAATCCGCCTTGGAGACGGAGCGTCTGACTCGTCGGAAGATCCGAAGATGTCACGACGCTCAGCGAGGCTCATGGCGCTTCACGAGACCGAATTGTTCGGCTCCTTCGTCGCGGCAGCCTTCGTCGAGTCGTTGTCGCCATTCGACTCGCCATATTATATCAGCTCGAGGTCGTAATCTTCAAGGCCACGCGGTGCACCACCGCGTGAGCCTGCACCAGAAGTAGCATCAGGCAAGTTGTCGCCTGCTGCGTTGACGGCCTTGCCTCAACCGCCGCAGCGGATCGTAGTCTCATCGCTTCAATTTCAGCAGCTTTGGCTGCACACCACATGGACTTGGTAACCATGCGAGAGAACGAAGGAATGGTTGGAATTGATCAACAAGCGCTTCCCTTTCTCAGAGTCACTCATCGAAGTGACTCATTCATCAATCAGTTACTAATGTAAGTAATGGTTAAGGAGTGGGAGGGGGGGTGATGTAACGGGGCACCTTCGTTATATGACAGTTTACACAACGTCAATATTAAGCATGAATATAGTACTAGGACAAACAGAATATTCTCACAATATTGGCTTAACAAGCAATATTGTGTTGCAGAAGTAATACAATGCTCATTGGTCGATATAGATTAATGATATCAAACAATGAAGCCGAGCCACAATAGAAGAACGCAACGAGTGGTGAGCAGATAGTTACAATACACGTTTGTGTTTAGATATAGTTAAATGAAGACTAAATAGGATTTATTAACAGGAGATTAACTATACTAAGTACAGTTCTGCTTTTACCCTTCATCTCGTGTTGACACCTTCCTCTGCACGACGCGTGTACTCGAAGTCTCATGGCGCCACCTCACTATGTCTTCAGAGTAAGCAGCTTGTACTGTGACAGTACAAGCGACCGGTGCCCTGTTACAATGTCGCTTCCCTCCCAAACCTTCATCAAGACTTCGCGACTGGTAGAAATCGATCACACGGAATTGTTGGGCCTAATATGAGCTCTCTCCAAGGATTTTTCCAGATATGTGCTGATATTCGTGTATGGTTTTAAACTTTTGTGGTGACACACTTCCTGAGAAAAAATAGTGGTGTTGCCAGTAAGCTTAAGTATTTTTCAATCGCGGTACAAAAATCAATGGAAGGAGAGGATGAAGTTTCTGCAATCAGACAATGGCTTTGAGTCCATAAACGGAAAGGTAAATAAAATTTGCAGCCATAGCGGTATGAAATATCAGCGCGCTGTTCCATAGACCTCTTAGCAGGATAGGATAGCAAAACGCACGAATCGTACTGTAGCAGAGCTACCCTTACTCCTTTTTCAGAGAGAGACTTATAGACTCGTAGAGTCTTTTATTCTATTAAAATAAACGGGTATTAACTTAAAGGGACTCGAGAGTTCACAGACATTAATGAGACTTACCTCTAGGTATTTCAACAAACTCGTAAGCTTCTAGTCCTCGTTCAGGGGAATAATGACCAAGGAATCACGTGGCACTAATGCCCAAGAGTTTTAGGCTTAATACAGGCTCTTAATTCTTACGACCAAAAACGTCTTAGCAAGACACGTGTCTTAGATTGATCAAAAGGGGAACTGAATGTATTTACTGATTTACAGCGATAATAAATCTCACTTAAGTATTTAGCCTTGAAACTATGCTACCTAATCGAAAAGTCCTCATGGAGGTTCTTCTGGTGTTATCACACCAGAACTACGCTATACTTTGAAGATCCTATTAAGATAGATATCATCTATCCGTAATCGATAAGGTATGGTATTAGGGCTAAGCGTATTTGATACAATATTACGTCTATCATTTCACTGATCCCATATGTGTATATCACACCAGCATGCCTAGTTATCACAACCGTTTGTGTAACCCCGTTACACGTAAGATTATGAAGAAGGCACGGAGCATGTTGCACTACAAGGTTGTGCCGAATGTATAATGGGCAGAAGCTGTGAGTAAAGAAGTGTACCTGATCAACCTTTCAACCAATACGGCAAATGCAAACTTGAATTTGTATAAGTTTAGGCTCAAAGTGAAACCTCATATGGATCAATTACGAGTTTTTGGATTGAAAGGGTTTTGCTCGTATTGTAGTGGTGAGGATCACATAGCTCGGGTCCAAACATGAGCGCTGTCTGTTATTGGGATATACGGAGAACGCATAAATGTACCATTCTATTTATTTAAACGCTTCCACGATAAAAGTGTCACGTTAGTTTAAGCGGGTAGTCGATGCGGGTTGGAGCAGTAAAACATCTTACCACGGAAAATGTTGCTGATAGCGCTCTCCTGACCGAAGAGTGTCATGCGCAACAAGCCGATGGAATCTGTCGAAGATCCTGATCTATTGTTGGACGTGATAACCAATGTGATTAAACCCGATCACGAGAGTATAAAACTTTATCTATCTCAACGAGACGCGATACATACTGTGCAGGAGCTGACCTGCTACCATTCGCCACCACAAGCATTTACAGGAGGTCGATTGGTGTTCCAACACGAGATCGAACGCTTAAAACGTGCTAAGGAACCCGCTTTTATTTATATATAAAGACGGTTCAGTCACCAACGACGAGGGGCAATCGGAATGAAGTGATCAACCTCCATCACCAATGCGTGCCAGGGTTGATGAAGAAGTTTTCCTCGCCAAAGCAATGCTAACACATGCTGCAAGCATTAATAACATCCCAAATGCGCTTAACACGTATGCAGAAGCTGTTGCTACTACCGAAGCAGTTGAATGGCGTCAAGCTATTGACGAAGAGCTTCTATCGTTCGCCAACAACATGACGTGAACTCTCGTTACACGTGGACCTACTATCGGTAAAATTAGGTGTCGTTAAATATTTGCCAAGAAGCGAATCGAGAATGGTAAAGTATTTCGATAATAATTTGGACTTACAGCTCAAGGATTCAAGCAAAAGCCTAAATCTTATTTCTTTGTGACCTAATCACTGGTCGCAAATATAATCTCATTACGAGTTGTGATTGCGGTATGTGCGGCCGACGAATACGTCATGGAGCACTCGAACGCAGATACAACATTCCTTAACAGTGGTTTAGTGGGTATTGTATACATGGACATTCCGTTTGTTGTGAAGAATGCTAAGAGCATGATGTGGAAGTTGCAGAAGGCTATCTACGGTTTGAAACAGGCAGAAAGTGCTTGAGACAAGACCGTTCAAAGTTTTCCTGAATAGAGATTTTCAGTGCTGGCGTGCGGACCAGTGTGTCGACAATTAGATGAAATTGCAGATATTTTGTATGCGTATGCCTATACGTGGATGTGGTGAAACGGTCGAGAGAAATCACGACCAATCGCAACTTCAATTAGCACCGTTACGCTTGGGAGCGGTTATGAATGCTTTGGGGCTGAATGTCGAGAATTTACAATGGGATGGAAAAAGGAGTAAGTACTTGTCATTATTTGGTCACGGTCACTGTTTATGACCATCAATCACGGTTGCCCGCTGTGAACATCAGTCACGGTGATCGTCGAGGTGGACCACTTCAATGTACAAAAGGATGGTGGGAGGAAAATTACGCAACACAGAGATTCAAAGAGGCGAAGGTGTATATCTAGCTGCTAATATGTTAATAACGAACAGTATTAATTCCCTACGAAAGACCCGCGTCAACATCCCTCCAGGATAGAATACCTGTGACCACTCGAAGTCCAAGGTATGTTGTATATGTGCTTGTTCAAGGTTTGACTCTAGGTTGCTTGGCTAGGGACAAAAATAATCATTCTTAGTTATACCGCGATCGGACGCGGAAAGCATCCCAAGAAAAGATCTTCAGAACTTCTACATTTGGGCAAGGCGACATCTAGAGAGTTTTCGTTGACTTTGGGAGAGCGCTCAAAGTAATTGCTGGTCGTGTGAAGAATTCCATGCGGCCACACCAACTCTATCCCCAACCTGGTCAAGGCAGACTCAAACTCAAATCACCCAGAAGCGTGCGAACCACCCACCGGCGGGTTCACAAGGTGAGAAAGAATATGACAGGACAAGACACACGGTCCGGGGTACCTCTCCTTCATTCAGTTGTCCAGGCACTAGTGGAGGTTTGGTGATGCATCGGTAACTTTGCGATAACTATTCTACCACATAGATGACATGACCATCAATGCAAAGAAAAGGAGATCCGTGAAGTCAAGATAAATCTATAAAACCGATTTAATAATGAACGAGTTGGACACCGTGAAGTTTATTCAAGCCATGGATATTGACAGCAAGAAGGATACTGGCCTCTCGTTATTAAACAAAGCCGTTGCATGGGTGATGGCCTTGGGCAGTGGATAAATTATACGCTTCTAACATCAAGATATAGCAGATGCTGTCACTAAGTACCGATAAAGAACGTGCTGAAATGAGTTCACTACCGTATCGTTATTTTATCATTTGTCGACTATATATTACGACTCGTAAGAGACATGATATAGCGTATGTGGAAACGTTGTTATCACTCTTCCTTGAGGTACCTGTCTCCAGAACTGGAAGGCGGCAATTCGAGTCATTCAATGCTTAAAGTCGACTCATGAATATGGAACAAAGTAACACGGAGGTCCAGAAAGATTACTGCTGAGCGTTTGCAAATGTTGACCAGACAGCTACATTGATGATCAACATTTCTTCTCCAGTGTCAAGGTTATGATTGGAAAGGCCCCAGTGGGTTCAAGTCGAAGTACCAGAGGACAGTAGCTCTCATTTTAGCAGAAGATGAATACATGCCATTGAGTATTATTACACAATAAAATTTTGGATACGCGCTATGCTGAAGGACACGGGTCATGAGCAAGTGGCAGAAACGCTTCTCTAGGAAGATAGTCATGGTACCATTGTAATTGCAAGGATTCTTGCAATCATGTACGAAGAAAGCATATTGATATCCGTCACGACTTCATTCGCAAGAATGTGGAACGTGGGACGCTTAAGGTAAACTATTTTGATACGAAACATCAATTAGATGAAGATGAAAGGCTTACGGAGGGAACAGAAACGAAAACATTACATCTCCTACACGAAGCAATCGGCACCAAGTTAACGGCTTTCATGCAATAGCAGTGAGTGGGAGTGTTGATATTGTGCACCGCACACACGCATGATGCTACTTTGGTCGAATACCACTTGATTGTCACTTGATGATGGTAACGTTACTTATGGTTGTAGGAACAAGACTTTAGAGGTAAGACTCAGATTCTAGGTAGGACATGATAATAAGGCTCTTAAAACATCACATCGACATTTATTTTTTACATGAAAAATTAAAATCCAACAAGTATTAATTAACTTTCTGTCGAATAATATATTGATATTTATTTACACTCATAAAAGTGAGCCACAGTAGCTAAAAATTAAAGGGATAACTCGAGGACGGTGACCTGCCTGCGTTTTGTAATCCGTGACACCCGAAATAAGTTTTGAGACTACGTGTCCATTGGTTCAGGACTTCAATTTCTATCGGTTCATGCGCCAAGATAAGTTGTATGTCATTAACTGCAGTTAATTGAGAAAACAAAAAATTACGTAGACCACGACAAACTTCAAATCGATACAGATAATAATCTCAGTTTGTGGAATAAATTAACGCGACCAATACTTCTACCAGCCACATTCGACCGGATGTAGACATATACTATAGAGTTATACCAATTGCTGTTAGGTGTTATGTGATAAGTTTGAGCGGAAGCTATACTGATCGCTTATTGGTACGAAAAAAGTAAAGTTATACTTATCGCCTGAGATGCTCTCAGACTATTATTACAAAAGTAAAGGGTAGGAATTTTACTCAACATTTATAATAAGTTATCTGTCTATTCATAATTTTTTAAAAATGGTTGAGAATCAATATTAGTTGAATCGTGAATACCAATTAGCTAGAGAATGCAAGAAAACGATAATACCGTATGCGGACACTGTTTTATATACTCAATTTAGTGATGTAAATGCTTGGCGATAAAACGTAAGCATTTTTCTCTCTTGTTTATATTCTAAAACTCTAAACCCTGCAATTGTAACTAACTCAGTAAAATTCGTGGCGCAGCAGAAGTAGGCGGTGGAGAAGTATTGCGACGATACCTCCGCGCGAACGAATACATTGCCTTAACCAGCTTAAACTTATATCTCTATACGCTGTAATCAGAAGTTAGCATGTCTGAGCTTTCGAAGGTACTAGTAATTTGTGTGGCATCACAGCTTTGCACTTTAAACACCAAATACTCACCGAATATCCAAAACTCGATATTTTGGCAGAAAAAAATAAGCAAAGAGCCTACTTTCTTGTCTTTTGAATTACCCAAGTACGAAAGTTGCGTTGGTAGGCTATAAGTTTGTCACCGAATTTTACTCGTCGTTGTCGCTGCTAGAATTTTATCCTGCGAAAGTCTTTGGGCGCAAATCGATAGCGGCCTCAGTAACGAAGAGTTTCATTGTTAAGAGCGAGAAAACCTGGCTATCGAGCACACTTGCTAAACTGTCAGTTTGAACTCCAACAAGGCGTGATAAGTACATTACCCACTACAGATGTCAACAGCGAGCACACCTGGTCGGCAGGTATTCGGTTCCAAAGCAATGTCGACATGAGAGAAAACAAGGCAGCAAGCATGTTACTATCGCATCCTCGTCCACGCACAGCGTCCATATTTGCACTTACAACCGGAAAGTGTCCTTAGTCGGACAGACAAAAGCATTTGAACATCTGACCTAGCCATTCCTTCCTAGCGATCGACATTCTATCGGGTCTAGCGGAAGTCGTACTTGCTCAGCGTATATGCATGCGCACGTTGCGTACGATTCTAAACGACTCTCAGTCGCAGACGTGTGTCGTATTGCCGAGATGTTGCTGTCTCATCGTTACAATGTCGTGATAAAAGCTAGAACACGGGTGATCTATGCTCACTTTACAAATATAGACTATCTGATCGCAGTCTATCCTGCTTAAAGGAAGAAAAGGTGTTTACGACCGCATGTCGTCTAGAAAACGGCGACTCTTCGATTCTGTGTATCTACCGGCCTGACTCTGTAGCAAATCCACATGTCCCTCCTGGCGTAAAAGAGTGTTTACAGTTTATGTAGCGCGCAGCCTCGAGCTGCGGCGAAGCCCTGGAGTGCAGCACAAGACAGCGCGAAACCGGCCGCAGACGCTTGCAACAGTGGGTTTGGTATGACAACAACAAGATCACGTAAAACCAGGTGGGCTAAAATATAGGGTTGCAGCATGGTACCCAACCAACACATGTTTTGCGGGCGAGAAAGTGACAGCCGATGTCGAAAGCTACGTGCTGCCGTAGAGCGAAGGGGGTAACGAACATCTTCGGACATTCCCGTGCGCATTGAGCTTCTAGCAGATGCTCGCACGCCGCGGAGGAGAATGCTGGGAGATAAGACGCGTCCGCAGCTTCCTGCACAAAGTGCAAGTCGATAAGCACCAGGGCTACCGAAGGTAGACAAGGCACGTTTACTCTGAATCCGTCCTCACACATTAAAAGAATAAGCATATGTATAAAGTGATTGGGCATACGCTAAGCTGCGTTTGCATCAATGCCTTATGGGTACAACATAATCGTGCAACGTTTCCACATGAGGACGTCTCGGTGAAGGAGGCATCAAGAAATTTTGAAAAGGCACACGGTACCTCCGAGATGTAGCACATCGGGAGCGGACCAATACAAATAACAAGGAGTACGTCATATGTCAAATAACAGTAGCTGTCAGTTGAATTCGTTCCAAATGACCAATATTGGCAAGTCTGACATAGTTCAGTTTAGCAGTAAGAGAGCTTAGCACTAAAGGCAGTATCGCTCTAGGCGAGTTCTAATGTTATCGTGCAACATCTACTCTTTGATAACAAATGTACAGGAGGGACACATCGCAATATGGCATCTCATCAGACGCAACTATCGTCGATGCATCGTAAAAAAACGCTGAAGGCCAGATTGGCCCTTTTGACATCCAAACCGTTAAAATCTTCCAGGTTTGAGCTACTCTAGTAGCAACAGAGATGCTTGAGTCTACCTTGTGATGGGTGTACTTTGCATCAAGTATTGACCGTTATCTAGTGTTCTATTAAAGGGTAACACGTGGCGCAGGACAGCGCGTGCCTTAATACCGACTGCCCGCTTATTCTCGTGAGGGTGTTCGCCGTACGATGAACGACCATCCAGTAGAATCCAGGCTGCGGTCTCGACACGGTTCCTATCTCTGGATCCGTCCGAGGTAGCCGATCGGGTTGCGTTATTCCTGGCTACATGCTCATTGCTACCACACCCTACAAGTATTTCAAACAAAGCCGGTAGACTGAGTCTGGTGCAGAGAATTGAAGCCGCGCCCGTCTAACTAAATAGGCTCTTACCGAATATGCTTTGCCTTGTCCGTCGCAGAAGTGCTCCACACGAGGAAACTCGGCACACGTTCTCTCGTGACGTTGTCTAATGGAGGATCACGACGTTTGAAATTTATTGTAAGCCTTGTCACGGCCGCGAATGTTGTCGTCAATAGGAAAAGACTGGACAAACGATCGCACGAAAAACGCCGAGTCGGTGGGACGCGTTAAAAAGCATCTCCAACTGATAGACTACCTGTGTCCAACTCTATCTTCAGCTACAGGAACACATATAATCAGTTATTTTATGTCGTGATTTGCTGTCGATTTGACAGATGGCAAATCGACAGCGGTGCATAACGTCGCATTATGCGAGCAATTCAAATGGATCGCATGCTCTAGAATGATTGCGGGCAGTCCGCGTCACCCTCCACCCTCCAGCATTGGCAAACGTTACGTCTTATCGTTTGGAGTCATAAACCCATTTCGGTATGTATTTCAGTAGACACGGATACAGGCTATATTTATTGTCGGGTCCCGCCGGGGCCCCGTGCGTCCGGGGCTTCTTCTATTCTTCCCCGCCAAGGTGCCACTGGCATTCATTAGCTTATACAATCCGAGTTACATAGCTCACCCAAGCAGGGTCTCAATACTGGTAGCGCACGCATCATCGCACTTCAGTGTTTCTCGTCCACTCGATGATCCAAGGATTTCTATGGTGGGTGTCCAAGACGGCGGCCAATGAAGATGTTTGGAGGACGCTAATGCAGCGAGCGTTCCCAGGCTCATGAAAGTCTACTGCGCCCAGGCCTCCAGACCTGGCCGCGTGGCTTCGACACGCAGTCGATCGAGGATAGTTGGGAATCTGCTGCATCAAATCAAAGGCTTTCCCACCTTTAGAAACACGCCAATATGCTAAACGACACCGAAGAAACAGTAGCAACAGAGGGCGAAGACTCGGGGATCACTACCGACAGTTGTAGTTGTAGACTTTAAACAGTTTGATCTAGTGGCAGGCATAGCTATTTTCACGGATGATTTTGGCTGTACAATAATGAGGAAATGCTGAGCGAAGCGCTGAAAAACTCAAGGCTAACGTGGTGCTTGGTGACATGGTGCCATCATTTTCGGACAACTTTCCGACTGACAGTCGATCGCAGTTGCGGCTGTGCCACAATGCGCTCGAGATGACAGAGCTTTACTTGCGTCCAGGTGTAAGATTTGTGGCAAAGGTTTCGCACTGGGTGATCCGAAACCTTCGAGCAGAGCTAAAGAGATAGCACGCTCATGAACAGAAGGCACTTTTGCAATAACGGTAATAGCAGCGACCGTTTTACTGTTGTTCAGCCATTCAGTCATCTCGTGACGACGGGCTATCGTACTTGGTTTTAATGGCGTGATTGTATGCTATCCGCAATCTTGAGTATATTCATGACATTGGCCTTTGTGATTGTCTCGCTCCTTGTAGGGGTAATCTGGCGCCCCTACGTGCAGACTAGCGCCATTCATCTTTTCATCGGGAACTGCACCACCCCACATCCACTCATAGAATGTAGAATTGAGCGGTGACACGTCCAATGTTAGGCTCGTCAAGTTCTGTTACGATAGAAATAAGTGGGGACGCGAGCAAGATCGTGGTTGCCGTCGATATTAATTGCGTACTCGGAGTTTCACTTGGCGCAGGATATCGTGTTATGTACCGCTCTCATCTGCCGTCTGTGAAATCGACAGCAAATCACGACTCAAAAATAACTGATTATATGTATTTGTGTAGTTGGAGATAGAGTTGGACACAGGTAGTCTATCAGTTCAAGATGCTTAACGCGTCCCCGAGTCGCTCGACGACGACTATCGCAAATCACTGTACACGCTTTCCCTGTGTGGACAACGCTTGTTCGCAGGTGATGATTCATTCAACTAATATTACACTGATACAATAGGAATGGGTAATCGCCGCAAGTGAAGTTCGAAGCGATGATCGATACAAAGCCAGACGATACGATATAGCGCTGTAGTACGTGTAGCAAATACGATACTACGAAGAAGAAGCCGTCCGGACGTTAGTCGCACCAGAGCTGAGCAGAAATATAGCTCCATGTTCAACGACGTTGGCCAGCCCATCATCTGTGTCCATGGGACTGGATTCGCACTCAACCCTTTATAGCAACCACACGACTTTGCGAGGAAATTTGCAATGACGGGCTTTCGTCGTTTGTGAAGAGAAGGCGTTGGTTGACATGTTTTTCACAGAGCACAGACGTTAATGCTGACAATGGAAAAAGAAGAAAAGTTATTTATTGCGATCACGCGACCAATGAGACCTGCAAGAACATCGTTCACTTCAGGCGTCTGGTCAAATTCTACAAGAAAAGTGTCATACTGTCGTCCTGCAACACAAGTTCTTACGGGCGTCGCCTGGTTAGCCGCTGTGGCATGACTACTCAAAAGCAAAGTCCCACAAGCCTACCGAACCAGATCCCGACATGCTTTCCGAAGAGCCCGACATGCTATCCGAAGCAAAGCCCGACATGCTTTCCGAAGCAGAGCCCGACATGCTTTCCGAAGCAGAGCCCGACATGCTTCCCGAAGCAGAGCCCGACATGTTTCCAGAAGCAGCGCCCGGTGAACTATGCGAAGCCGACATCACTGGCGGACTCGCCACTCCGTTCACGAACGAGTCTCGCTTGTGTCGAAGCAGAGCTATCGCCCCAGTGCCCGCGACTAATCCAGCAATCCCGGACCAAAGCAAAATAGTGCTCATGGCGTAAGCTCTCTCCTCACCGTTAAGGCCGCTAAGCGTTTGCCGCATCTTCGTTTTTTGCTCCGGGGTGAGCTTTTTAGTGTCTGAACCTGCCGCCAATTTATTCTCAGATGAAGACGGGTTCGATCCCGTGGTCAAGGGACTGAGAGCCGGTTGTGTATCATCAGCCTGGTTAGTGTTTTCCCCGCGAAGACGTTGTAGCTCGGTCCTCTTGTCACTATGACCATCTGCAAGGTCAGGATCCGCGCTGGTGAGGCAGATGCAGCTTGCAATAAAGGTGGTCCCAAGCAGGGCGAAAACGACGCGGAGGCGCATGTTTGTTTGAGGTCTGAAAAGTCTTCAGTCAGAAGCAAATTCTTGAATGAGCTCATGAGTGGTGGTTTTGCGGTGAGACAACCCTACCTCCTATACAGATGGACACGCTCGACCAGACACCGCTTATATGTTTTGATGCCTCGAACAGATCTCGAGATGATCACTTGAATTTTGCCAGAACGCATAGGGACGACGGCCTCGATTTTACACCACAGGCTATTTTATGCAGGCGAACCAGGATTCCGAAGCACTGGCTTGTATTTGACCCTGTTCGGGAAAATTTGGCGAGAGGTCGGTGCTTTGTGCTAGCAAAGAACTTAATGCTGCTGTGCCTAGGAAGAACTAACGATTGAGTGATACGGCTACCGGTATTTTTGCGAGCCCGAAGGGTGAAGCTATTAGTGAGTGTGCGCAAGGTTGAATGTCGAACTTTTAAATCGTACTTATCTGTCTGTGTGTCTGTCTGTCTGTCTGTAAATAACGCGGCTAGGTGTAGCTTACCCGTACTAAGTGCGATGTAGCCTGTCCCTACCACATAGGTATATAGGCATATATGAAGTCACTCTTTGGCTAGGTCTCTATTAAACGCACGCACGTGATTGGCTTAAAATCGACTAAAGGTGAATATGATCACATAAGCAAAGGCTGTCGCGTTGCATGCGTATATTCTGGGTTAATTTGGACATTAACAGCATCATACTCCTTCTTCAGTGACTGCTGCTGTTGGATAGTATTCAATAACCTGATTCAGTTCTATGAACTGGATTACTTATATCAAAGGGCGAGCTCCAGAGCCTGCTCCCCTATCTTATCTTGTAAAGGTGTTACGATTTAGTGTACTCCTTTAATGGCTGTGTGGATGAAACACGGGGGACTTAAAGAAAACACCACTTTCTGTCTAAAAAACACCGCTTTTGCCTATCCGCGCACGGTTCGTACCAGCTACATATATATCTTAAGTATCCTATGCCAGCGGTCGTTAAGCGAAAGGCCACTTCTATCGAGCCCTAGCGCCGTCCACCGTAAGTGGAATAGACACGCTCGCCCTCGCGCCAATCATTGTATCTGTCGATATGGACATGGCGCACCAGGGAATATCCACGGAGGATGGTGTACGTTAACATTGCCTTGCCGTGATTGATATAGTAACTACGGTGTATATCGACGACTTCAATATATGGAATGAGGTACAAGCACATAAGGAATACGTCAAACTGCCCCTAGATTCAAAGCTATGTATTCCGTTCGCCCACCTGAATACGCTCATGATAATCACTCATGCCAACAGACTACTTCCCAACTCGCTATAGTAAATCCCCAAAGCTTTAACGTTGCGTGCCCTTACACAATTTTTTCGTTACCCTAAAGTAGCATATTAAATCATAGTCGGCTTTGGCATTGATGCCTTTCTCTTCTCGATAATGATGTGCAACCTCTACAGTGTAGATCATGCTATTTTCATGCATCAAGGGTAGCCTCCATGGTAGTCATGCAAAGAGAGCTTAGCCCAGGCGCTCCCTTCTGGCGCGTGCTTGTAGATTATTGCAAGCTCGTACGGTCGGACGACTTTGAAACTGCCGCAGTCTTCATCGCTGTGGGCCAGCCGCAAACTTCTCGACGTTGCATTCACTGCACACAGCGGGTTACGCCGTTAGTCCCGAATCGATTGCTACGGTAAATGCTTGCGGCGAAGCCTTGGCGGGCTGCGTCGTGTTTGACAGCCGCTACGGCATTCTTCTGACTGCTGAATACACTTGCCAACAGGGACTTTCACAACCTTGCAATGGAGTGGAGGTCACAGGAGTAGCACCGTCTGCAATAGCAGTCGATACAATATTAGAAGAGAGGAAAAACGAGCTCACCATATTGATGTGGTGATGGATGTCAATGAATCTACAAGGATTGGCATGGTCTTTCGCTTAACGACCGCTGGCATAGAATACTTAAGATATATATGTAGCCGGTACGAATCGTACGTGGATAGGCAAAAGTGGTGTGCATTAGCCAGAAAGTGATGTTTTTTAAAGTCTCCCATGAAACACGTGTCGAGAAGGTGCCAAGAGCCGCTGAGCTTATGAGTGTCAGCTGGCGCGCCTGTTTTCTCACGTTATTCCAGCACCTTTGTAATGCTCTACCACTCCTCACGACGCTACGACCGATATACGAATTTGCACATAATAATCTATCTTTAAACGATTATTAAATATAAATTAGGGAAAAAAAGGCCCGATTTAATCACGAAGATAAAAATAATGCCCTAGATAATTGGAAAATAAAAAATGCCCCACGTCCTTGCATACTTAAGTTAAACTGGTACACATAAAAATTCATATCTCAGTCATATCTGAATTTCCATTGTATGGCTGTGCTCGACCCCCGCCCCGTAGGGGGAGCCGCGGACGAGGTTCCGCTGCGGGCGTGCTGCCCTCCCAGCCACCAGTTGTGGGCTTGGACGGCACAGGAAAGATGTAAACGCATCTTTGTATCGTCAGCCGCAGCCGTAAACGTAGACAATCGGTGCTGATATTATTGATGGTATTATTTTTGATATTGTTTTGTTATTGTTATTATTGTTTTCTAATGTTATAATTGGTACTATTGTTATTTTTGTTTCAGTTGTTCAAGTCGTTGTTGCTGCAACCGCTGCCGCTGTAATCGTTGTTGCTGTAAGTTTTTATGATGCTCTTGTTGCTTTTGTTACTGCTGCTGGTGGTGGTGGCGCTGCTGATGTCATCGTAGTATTGTTGTCGTTGCTGCTGTGGCTGTTGTTGGTGCTGGTGTAGCTGGTGTATCTGCTGTTTTTGCAGCTGCTACTGCTTCTTTTCTTACCGCTGCTCTTGCTACTGCTGTTAGTGTTCTTGGTGTTACTACTGTTTTGTGTTGTTTTTGTTGGTACTACAGTTCTGCTGTTATAGTCGCGGGATAGGAATTCGCTTCCTACTCGTACGCCATAGTTACTTTAGCATATTTAACCGCTAAATAGACTATGATGAATCCATTCTATCTGTTTGACTTTCATTTACTAATTCGAAGGCTTTACCAGTGCTGATGGCGACATTTCAGTGCTGTTACAGGAATTTGTTCGTGCTGTTAACAGTTTTAAACTCCAAGGACAGCACGCTGGACGTGGAGAGTTCAAGAGGTAAGCAAGTCAGACGTATCAGCATATTGCGTGTGAATGGTATTTATAATAGGTTCAGTCCTTCATAGAAACACCATGACGGTTTATGTGTACCATTTTAACTTGAGTATACAAGGACGTGGGGCATTTTTTATTTTCTCATTATCCGGGGCATTATTTTATTTTCCAATTATCTAGGGCATTATTTCTATTTTCTAGTTATCTAGAGCATTTTTTTATTATTGTGATAAAATGAGGCATTTTTTTATTTTTTTATTTCCCCTATAATTTATAGAATTATTGTATATTATCGTTGTAAAGTAAAAAACACAGACTCTTGAATATGACTCGACGTTAAAAGCTGAAAAGGCTAGTACTTTACCACCTAAGCTATTTTTTAAAGGGAGCAACTAATGAGCCTTCAGTTTTCGCTGATGAGCATTCACCCCATACATTAAACAAGTAGCAAAATTTAAAGGCCCCTTGATAGTCGAAACGCATTGTGTACACTTAAGAAGTAACGTCCATTCGTCTCAAACCACCAACTTTATCGTACCTCTGACCTGTAACGGGATGACTCCGTTACATGATATTTTACATATAGTAAACACTAAGCGTGAATATTATGTTTGGAATACATCGTATTCTCACAATATTATTCTAGCTGGTAATAGTGTGATGCAGAAGTAATGCACTGTTCATTGGTTTTTATAGGGTAATTATAATAATCGATTAAGCCATGCCACGGCAGAAGTACGCAATGAGTGGTGAGCAGATATTATAATACATGTTTATATTTAGGCATAGTTAAAAGATGATTAAGTATAGGGAAAGAATAAACGTACCGGTCGCGAGTGGGTCATTCTACCGGCGATTTGGTTTGGCCAATCAAAAATATGACTTCTACTCTTGATCTGTTATACCCAATCTAATGCTGATCATGCTAGTTTTGGTATACCTTCCCCACTTCGAGATTTTATTCGTGTCTGCTGGAATGGCAATTGCCGGCACGCGATGAGCTACGAAGACCGATGTAATGAATAGGGTGCAGAGAGTAGCGATCAATGATACCCATTAATAAACTACATGTTTTGGCTCTGTTGATGTGATACTATACTTGCGGAGCACACTGCATTTGTTTGACTTACATACGCATGCCATATAACACTTATGTGTTTCGCTTGCTTTTCTATTCAGGAGGACGCCTGTGAGAGTCCACCGCCAGCTAATAACCGTCTAGAAATGACTTTTATACGTCATTCCTTGACGCTGGTTGCCTTGAGGCTGGCTGTATTGATGGTATCGGCGTCATTGTTCTCGTCGTCATGTAAGTGACGTTTTTGCTGAAAACGTTGCTGTTAGCCGGATCATCGAGAAACCGTGATCTACGCAAATGTGTTGCACGTATTTCACGATCAGGTCTCTCAGCGCTGCCATCGGTAATGTATTCCTTATCATGCTAATGTAGTAATATCTGCAATATAAAGACATGATAGTTATATGGTATGAATATGTACGCATGGCACAAGCGCAGTATGCCTTACTACAAAATACTGCATCAAAATATCCACTGTACACAAGCTTTATCGACGATAGTTTGATCACTGTGCTCTCTCTCCTTTAACTTTGCACCTCGTCGCCTGCCGGCAAGCGCCTCACAGCAAATGCGATCTAAACAGTTAGAATAGAGGTAGGTATATCAAATTTAGGATGGTATCATCAGAATAAGATTGTGCATACTAAATTCTGAATAATGTCTGCTTTTGATTGACCAAAACAAATCGCCGGTACAATAACCCACTCGTATCTGGTACGTTTAACCTTTCCCTTAAATATAGGGAGCCGCTCATGAGCCTTCACTTTTCACTGATGAGCCTTCATCCCATAAACTAATCAAGTAATTGAATTAAAAAACCCAAATTATCAACTAGTTTTTGTGCTTTTATGCTTTTAATTTCTAAATATTCACAGTGGAGACTGAGCCAGTCATATCCGCAGGTCCACATAGAGCAGCCCCACCGGCGGGTGAGAGCTCTTGTAATATAGGTTTGCACCGGCTTGGTTAAGGTGAATCCCATCCGCCCTACGCAATGATTTTCTCATTCTCAAGAGAACCACCCCCAAAAGCTCCGACGACGGCACTTCGTCCATATTACAAACTTTTTATACCATCTTTCACATTAACGTGTAATTAGGCGATTGTGCAAACACAATACACATGTTTTATGCTCGTGCTTGAGTGCTATAATATACTCATGTTTATGAACCGCCTGTTCTGGACAGCGTTGCATATGCATTGCAGATTCACTACTTCAACTTCGTTGTCCTTGCTGTAATTCACCCTTAGTGTCCGTTTATTGTTGTAATATAGCCTTCCGGTAATGCTAGCTCGTCAAGCGCGCGACAAGCTTCGTCCACAGAAAAAACAGCTCTCCTGTCATCTGGTAAAGGCCTCCCGTGTAGCTTTCTAGAAGTAAAATCAAAGGTACAATATTATAGGTTATATGAGATCGATGGATGTTATATCTAAACCGTACAACAAAACAATTTACAAATTCTGATGTTTCAAATCCAATTTTTTGTTTAATGTAAGGGTGGAGGCTAGTGTTCGATATTACACTAATTTTGAAATGTGCCGGCATTTAAAACTTTAAATACTAATCAAAATATTTTAAATAGATTTTTAATCAAAAATGGCAGATTGCTGAAAGTGGCCGTCAGCTCGTGATTTTGTTGCATTTTAAAGTTAGATCAGATCACGCCTTCCTCCATAACGACCTTTTCGAAATTGTCGCCCAGGTATGGATCCAGGATGGCACCCGCGTCGTCGGCCAGTCGGAACTCCCCTTACTTGATATCGTCTTCTTCCTCCTCTTCCTGCTCTTCCTCCACCTTGCCGGTCGCGGCTAGCACCATGGAGTATGGATCGGATCGCATCTTGGCCAACGACCGTTTCAGCTGCGCCGAGTTGTAGGTGATGGCGACCTGTTTCTCGCTTTGCCGAACCAATACGAACACGCTGCTTGATGCCCACTCGATTATTCTTTTTGTGGTTTCTCTCGCTACCTACGGCACTGGCCGGGTTGCTATGCACTTGGAAGTGCACATTGGCGAGATCGCTCATGTCTTGGTCATCGAATTGCGCCCAGACAAGGCGGGATTTAGCTTGCACGACGCCAGGATGCCTGCGCCCTCCATGTGCATCGCGAGGAAGGACGTTAGCTGATCCAGCAGAAGATCGCAGCGTCCTGGTCGCCGGCGGTGATCCGCGCCAACGCCGTGCGGCACTGCTGAAAAAAGGTACCCTGGCCCAGCTCAAGGAATGAAGGCCCGTGCAAGCCGGCCAGGTTCATGCGCACGCTGTAGCACAACGAGTCAATGACAAAGGCAAGCGCGAGAGCGGGCGTGTAGGTAGTCCCAACGCGATTATAGACAAATCCGAGCAACGTGTCAAGGTCCTCATCGAGCACGGCGAGAATTGCCTGATCGATGGAAATTACATGATGCGCAAAATGAGCGAAACGGGCCCACACTGCCTAGAACATATCCTCACCACCCCCTCCAGATGCGTGATTGCGGTGCACAGCGATGTCAGAAGCAGCGCCACTGCGGCTGTCTTCTTCCAGTGCTGAACGTCGAGGATGACATTGCGGACCGGACCCTCCGTTGCAACGTCTTCGAACTTATGATCATGATCGATGGTGCGCGGCATGCTCATCATCACGGATTTTACAAGCAGGTTGCGCTTAATCATGGCAAAAACAGTGCACCAGCGTTTTTTCGTAAACAAAAGTAAGCTGCGCGTCTTGTGCAGCTTCTCGACGCAGCAGACGCCGAACATCGACGTCAGCAGGTGCACAGTGTTGATTTTGTTTACTATGAAGACGTTGGCCGAGATGATCTGCTTGATTTTAGGCAACTTCGGCCAATCCATGGACAGGTTGTATCCGCCGTACACCGCGCAGCCGAACACGAACGTGAACAAGCAGGAATAGAGCGCCTTCCGGCGTAAGCTATTCATGACACGAGGCGAATTTGTGCTAGGATTCCGCATAGGCTCTTCCTTGCGGGATGCATCGGCGTTCATGGCGACGTCGTCTTCGACATCCCTGTCCACCGACACACGACGACGATGACGCGCGTCCTTCAGCCTCTCGAGAGGGTTCGCCGCCGTGTTGCAATTTAGGTTTACAGAGAAGCCCATGAGAAAAAAAGCGAGCCACTCGCACACCATCATGTTAAGGTCCTGCTTCCCCGCCTTGTTCGTCGCGCCATCGAGCGTCATGAAAATATTTTTGAATGTGCCGATCACCCGGATCGCCTCCTTTTGAACGACCATGTACTCGTTTTTGAGCAGTCGCCCGCCGATGGTGTCAGGTTCTGGGAGGCGGAACGAGGGGCGAATCTTGGCCAGCCATGCCTTTCAGTGATCGCCTTTGAAAAGCGTGAACGACGCCCGTGAGCGATGAATCACGCGAGCCAGCATCTCGTTGGCTTCATTTCGACCACCGGTAGTCATGGAGTCACACCAACGAGGCGCAGTGAACGACGTGCTCGTGACGACAGCGCGGGGCACTTGCTGGGTCTGACATCAATTGGCTCTTTGTCCTCGTCCGACATATACTGGTGCGATATGCGCCCTACCGGTAGCAATCCTAAGCCCTTGGGGAACTAGTAATAGGTCAATCAAGTCGGCAAACAATAACAACGAGAAAGCAAGCGATGTCTGGCGTACCCCGAAGCAGTTGTCGTTGTTGGCGTGCCATTGGAACCCTTGGGCACCCCAGGCGAAAGTATTACCGCAGTGTTTGCATTCAGCCTGGTCGGATTTCCTGTTTCCCATCGCTGGCATACGATTGAACTGAAGCTTAAGCGCCGAGGTTGGTCGCTCGGCCATCGAGGAAGCAGATGGAGTTGGATATTATGCGCTGAAAATTAAAACATTAAAAATGCCTCCCTATTTCAGGGCTCATTTTAAATGTCCATTTTATATTTCTTAACCAATGTACGCATCCATAGTGGAGGCTCATTAGCGACAAGTGAAGGCTCATTAGCGGCCCCCTCTATATAATATAGGGAAACTAAAAATTCTCCATTTAATCACAAAATAAAAAATGCCCCACGTCCTGGTATACTCTAGTTAATGTGGCACACATATACCGACAATGTGCTTCGATGAAGGTCTTTATATATTATAATCACCATTCACACACAATATGCTGATACTTCTGACTTTCTAAAACAGATGAGCCCTTGATTACGGTCACGCGGATATATTCATCGTGACAGAGCGGACTTATGCTTTACTCGCGTATCAACGCTACATTATGTCAGTACCTATTTGCAACGGGCAAATTGATGCAAGCTAGGTGCCTCAAAGAAAACTTATATTGGATCTAACGGGTGTGTAGGCTCTTCAGCATTCAGAAGCGCCACTATTTACAACAAATTTACTTTACAAGTATACGTAAAGTAGTTAGTAGCACATCGAACAAACCAACAGTTGGTGTGGCACCAGATATTACCGTTAGAAGGCCGCATACCAAGTGCTGGCGGATACAGTCCAACAAAATCTTGTTAAAGTCCGTATTGTACGTTTAATACAGAGTGTATCCAGGTATTTAAACTATGACATGTACGCTGGAGTGTGTTAACACTTCGACCAAATCGAATGTCTTGTGTGTGTGTTGTCATTGCCTTTTGAACACTACAATTCCAGCTTGCTGTCTTTGGAGGGAAATATTAACAGCACCGACTGATCCATGCCGATGGAATGAAAATTTCGCCATTAGCACTGGTAGAGGTTTTACAATTGATATAATAGAGTAAAAAAGGTATAATGAATTCATGATAATCTATTAAATGCTTAAAAAGCTTAAGTAACTATAACGTACGAGCAGGAAGCGTATTGCGATACTACAACATAAACAACTACAACTGCAGCAATGTACCACCCAACACCACTGAACAGTAGTAACACCAAGAAAACTAACAGCATTAGCAATAACAACGACATCAGCGGCAACAACACCAGCAATAGCACCAGGAGTATCAACATCAACAGGAACAACATCAATTACTTACAACAATGACAACAACGGCTACAGCCATAGCGATAGCAGCAACAACGACACCGACAACAACGACACTGGCAATAAAACAGCAGCAGCTAAAGCGAAAAACATTTAATAACAATTATAACATTAGAAAACAACTATAATAATAACAAAAACGACAGCAAAAAAATACCAGTAATAACAACAAAATCAGCATCAAATGTCTACATTTATGGCCGCGGCCTACGATACAAAGATACGTTCACATATATTCTGTGCCGCCTGCGCCCACAACTAATGACTGCGAGTGCAGCACGCCCGCGGCAGAACCCCCTACGCGGCTCCGCTTGCAGGAAGGGGGTCGTGCACGGTCATTCAAAAGAAAATTGAGAAATGATTAACAATTTATTATTTATGTGTACCACATTAAGTAGAGTATACTTGGACATAAGGCATCTTTTATTTTCTCATTATCTGGGGCATTTTTATATTTTTGTGATTAAATGGGGCATTTTTATTAACCCTATATTTTATTATGAAGAGATTAACTATACTAAATAGACTTCCACTTTTTATCCTAGGCACCCGATATTCTGTGTTCAGTGTAAGTAGCTTGTACTATGACAGTACAAGCAATCGGTGCCCCGTTCCACCTGATAGCACTTTGTAGTCCGTCCAACAACCATATACATATTCGATGATTGTAACGGGGTGAGCCTTTTATAAATAATCAACATATAATACTTGTAAATTATAATAAGATAGGAAATCGAGCTCTGGAGCTCGCCCTTTATTATAAGTAATCCAGTTCGGAGAACTGGATAAAGTTACAAAACGCTACAATTTCAGCAGTCACTAAAGAAGGAGTATGATGCTGTTAATGTATGCAGTAGCCCAGTACAGCATACTTTGGAAACGCGATCGGCCTTTGCTTATGAGCGTCCAGTACTTGTTTATGTAATCATATTCACCTTTGATCGATTTTAAGCCAATCCCATGCGTGCATCACAATATTGACCTCGCCAAAGAGTGACTTCGGATATGCCTATATACCTACGAGGGGGGGGGGTACAGGCTAGATCGTAATTAGTACGTGCGGGGTACACCTAGCCGCGTTATTTACAGACCCACACAGATAAGTACGACTTAAAAGTTTGGCACTTAACCTTGCGCTCAGTCACTAATAACTTCACCCTTCGGGCTCGCAATTATTATAAATATTGATAATGTTAAAGGATATACCATATAGGAAAAACATTCAGAACCACTCACCTATTGGATGACATGGAACATAACATCAGTCAACTCTAGAAGTCCAATCAATGATGGACGCGCGCAATGAGTGGTGAAGAAGACTTCTCTATACATTTGTGTAGATATATAGTTAAGTTAAAAATAAAACAGGTGAATGATTAGGACTTAATTATATTTAATACAGTTTTACTTTCTACCTCTATCAGAAAAGTGTTTGATAAATAGATTTACTCTGGACGTAACGTGTACGTGAAGTGACGCGCGGCACTGCTTACACTGTGTCAGTGTAAGCCAACTTATACTGTGTCAGTACAGGTCACCGGTGCCCTGTTACAAATGTACAATGCACTATACATACGAATGCAGTGCCCTGAATGTGGTACCACGTACCGCAAGAAAAGATACCCGTCAAGCCGCCAAGAAGGTCCCAAGGCGTAGGGCCGACGTTGTTGCAAAAACCTAACATCGTAGCGGACATTAAAAAAGCGGTCGCGTTCAGCAGGTGCGGGGCGCCCATCTGATTCAACAATGTCAATTGATTTGCAGGCCTCTTGACGAGAGTAGCTCCCAACCCGGAATCATCGTGTGCTACTGCATCTGGTAACGAGGTTTCCCTCATTTCCTTAACACTAGAAGTGGCAAAGTACATGACACTAAGAGCCCATGTCGATCGTGGGACGTCGAACAACTTTATACAACACCAGTCGCTAGACGATAGCAAGCTTGACTTTATGAAGCACGAGATACCTTCAACGAAGATGACGGTACTCCTCGCGACAGGCGCATCCATGACAGCGATGCAATCTGTTGTGTAAATTATCTATACACCTGAAAGAAGTCACCTATGTCGATGACTTCATCGTATTCGACTTGGATGAAAAGTTTGATGTAATCCTTGGTTTATTGTGAATCAGAATTACGAGCCACAAGTCAGCTTGCATCGACGAACCATCGATATACCTGCCGCTTGTTCACCAGACGGCCATCTGATGAACGTCTTGGAGCTTCCACCACCATGTAGATGTACAACGAGTGAGTACGATGGCGTCGCGTATGGTTCGGTCGTTAGTACGACGGCACAAGACCGCAATTTGACTAACCATCACAGTGTGGAGAAAGTTCCCGGTGACTGCATAGAAACGCAGGAAGTGCCGAAGGTCCACCACTCGAATAAGTCGAGTAGACCAGGGCACGGGTGCATTCTTAATGAACAACACCCAGAGAGTAACCAACCCATTACCAATAATTTGCAATGCGAAGATCCGAGATCGATTGGAGAATCGAACGTAGAGAACCTGGCTTCGGTAGTGCAACCACTGCCAGAAGACGCCGAGAGAGCAAGTCCCCGCGTATCTGAAGAGGATATATCCCACAAGACTTGTGTTTGAGGTAATAAGTTCCCAACAGACTGTGGAAATAATCTCCCACAAAATAGCAGAGACATTGAATGTCCAGGTGAATGATGGATTAAGTACAGGTAATTGTACACTTGATCTGACCGTGCCTCTATAGTTAACTTCTGAGATCACACAGTAACCCACGCTGGAACAAAAGAGGTTCTTGCGTGGTATGCGTAGTAGAAAATTAAAATAGATCTGCGTACTCATCGCGTAAGACGAGTACGTCGACGACATCTGGTAGATAGAGGTCTTTGCCGAGAACGGAAGGAATCATAGCATCTTACCAATGGACGAGAGTGTCCTTAATGAGAAGAATTGGATTGATCGATGTACATCCAAATCGTGGGAATCCCTCAAGGCCAAATACATTCCTTCTACGATAACTTGATAGAATTCAGTAATTTATTCCCCAAAGCGCGGTGCCGTGTGAGCTACCGAGGGATAAAAGAACTCGTCACGAGATTGACTTGAAACCAGGTTTGAAGTTCTGTGTTATGAAGCAGTGGCCACTGCCTCATTAACAAAAATTCGCAATCGATAAATTCTTTATGGATCTATTAGCACCGGTTATGTGAGGGGATCTATTTTTCTACATAGCTCTCCGAACATCTATATGCGAAACACCACAGGTGGATGACGGATTGTACATGCATGTAACAAGTTCAAGGCTGCAACTGTAATGAATCAAAAGCCGATGCCAAGGAAAGATGCAATAATCGGTAGTACGGCAAAAGTACCATATTTTAATCAATGGATTTGATAGATGGATTCGATCAGATCCTTGTGCATAGAAGGGACATCCCTTATACAGCAGTGAGAACTTCAAGCGGTATGCTCTGGCAGTGTCTGGTGGTCCCACAAGTATTAAGCAATGCCCCTCCATAATTCAACAGATGTGTAACAAATCTGTTGAGATCTGTGCGAGACTTCGCACCCAGTCACTTTAGTGATGTTTCGTCCACTTGCCGGGATATTGACGTACAGACGAATGTGGAAGTCCACCTACTCTACGTCCGAAAGGTTCTTACACTTATGCGCGAGCATAAGTTGTATACCAACCTCAAGATGTGTATATTTGCTGCTATCGAAATACCACTTCTTGGTTGTATCGTGGGTGAATATGGCGTACTACCTGATCCAGAAAAGACTAAGGCGATCACTGAGTGGCCGGCGCCTACCAATGTAAAAGGAAATTAAAGTTTCTTGGCTTAGCGGCGTATTTGCACAAGTAATCGCACAATTACGCCGATATGAGTGTTCATCTCTTTCGTTTATTCAAATAGAACGAGCAGTAAGTATGAAGTCCCGATTGTTAGCGCTCCTTTAAAGGTATCACGAAAAGCTTACTTCGATTGTAATTTTTGGCATTTGCGGACCAAAATTAAGCTATTGCATGTACAGAAGAACTTGTCTAAACTGATAGCGCTGGGACCGGAGCAAACTATCAGATAAGAGAAGTTATCAGTTAAGGCAGTTTCACTCTATTATCTTTACTTCTACCTATAGTGCATCGCTCACCTTTTAATAGTGACATCTACAGCACAACTAAACAACACACCGCACCACATTTGAATATGACGCAGCGTGGAATTCAGCACACGACAATGACAGATGAGATCCGCATCGCTCTGTGCCAATACAAAAGAGACAACCACGAAGTCACGCAGAAGGAGCTCCGGGCATGGCTTTTGGAAAAACACAACACGAAGGTAGCCGATTCAACCATTTCAGCTACCCTCAAGCGCTCTGCACATATGCTAAAATGGCAGACAACGTCAATCTCAGCCAGAAACGCCAGCGCAAAGTGAAATATCCTGAGATGGAGGAGGCTTTGGCAGAGTGGTTTCATGCCAATCAGGATCGTGTCAACATGAGCGGCGATCTACTTAAAGAGAGTGCGAGGAGAATCTTGGACCGTCTGCATCCTGACCATGCCACTTTCGAATTTATCAATGGCTGGCTTAGTTCCTTCAAGGCCCGTCATGGGATCCGTTCGTATCGCCGCTTTGGAGAAAGCGGATCTGTCAATATGGCGCTTATTGAGAAGGAGCGGCCCAAAATTCGGGAGGTCTTGGACGAGTACGCGCTTGTAGACGTGTACAACATGGACGAAACGGGATTGTTCTACACGATGCAGGTGCAATCTGATTCCCTGCATGATTTATATTATAATACATTATAACATTATTCATGTTACCAGGCCGACCATTCCCTTGCAACCAAGCGGCTGAAAGGTCGGCAACAGCACAAAGAGCGCCTCACTATCGCCGTTTGCTGCAATGGGGACGGTTCTGACAATCTTCTTTTGTGGATCATCGGACACTTCAAGAAACCTCGATGCTTCAAGAACATCAATATCAACAACCTGGGTTGCACCTACCGCAGCAACGCAAAAGCATGGATGACCCAGATTATTTTCCTTGAATGGCTCAAGGATTTTGACAGTCGGATGGTTAACAGACATGTTCTACTCATTCTGGACAATTGCAGTGCACACGTGCCCCTGGCTGAGCTGCCTGATCGCATCCAGCTAAAAAGCACATCAGTCTACTACCTTCCACAAAATACCACGTCAAAGCTGCAGCCTTGCGATGCTGGGATTATCCGGAACCTGAAGGCCTATTATCAGCGCTCTTTCAACCGCTTCTCTGGCAGAGAATGGAGGACAAGGTACACAGTCCCGACAAGATCAATATCCTGCAAGCAATCAGGATTGCAGTTCTGGCATGGAATGATGAGGTCAAACTTACGAACATCGCCAAATGCTTTAACCACTGCAGGATCCGCATCCCAGGGCAACTGACAGTCGCTCAAGAGGAAGCATACGCCATCGAAGATGAAGAGGGCAACTTGGATCAGGAGGTTATCCAAGATCTAGAGTCACAGATCCAACAGTTCCGTTACAACGACCCAATAGACATCCGGACTCTTCTTAATTATTCAGATGAGGCGGTGGTGACCTACCTGCCGGAACTAGACGAGGTCATTCAAGACCACATTCCAATGGAGGCTGACAACGCAGCTGTGGAAGAAGACGACATTGAAGCGCTTCCTCCAATTCCGGCTGCTGAGGCGCAGCAGATGATTCACGCGCTTGAAATCTTTTGGATGCAGCAGGCAAATCGAGAGGACCAGATTATGCGAACCCTGCAGCAGATGAAAGACAAGATCACGGCTATCAGAACCCGCCAGAAGGTACAGAATAATATTCAGAGCTATTTTGACCGAGTTTAAGTAGCACATGTGTAGAACTTATCAGTCCGGGTGCTGTTAACTATGTTTTTCTATATACTGGTCAGAAAAAATTATCAGAGAGCAGATTACGGAGGTTTATCAGTTCTACTATCGGTCCCAGGTCGGGACCGGGACATTTTACCGGTTAAGACAAGTTATCAGTTTAGGCAGTATCGGTTTAGACAAGTTCTTCTGTAATATTTGTGACTTTGCAATCGGTTGTGCATTAATGCATTTCGATATAGACGGTGCGGAACGTATCGCCTGCTATCAGTCACGCCAGCTGCAATTACCAGAACGCAACTACCCCGCCCATGACAAATAACTCCTTGCCATAAGTACCCGTTTGTGAAATTCAGAGTCTATCCGCTGCGCGATCGACCCTTTATCGTCTATACGGACCATGCATCTTTACGCACGGCCGTGAACAGTCCACACCTCTCGCAGTGGACGGAGAGGTGGCTGTCATTCTTGGGGAATTATAACTTATACGTCGAGTATAAGCCAGATCGACTTAATGTCGTCGCTGAGCACTCTTGATCCGGCCCGATTCGAACCGGCTGCGTCACTCGACACTAATTTATTCACTGTCGCGGAACTGACCTCAACTTTCCCGTCGTTAACCTTTTTTTAATAATATACGAAAGACGTATGATCCATAGATTGTGAGTTTGATAAAAAAAAATGTCTCGCAACCAGCCCGTAAATCCCTTAGCCAGATGTCGACAGTCTATTGATCATCTACGGATAGATATACAGTTCTCAACGGCTTACTCCATATTCATCTGTTGCCAGTGACACACCTCGTGTCGTTGTACCGGATCATGGTGATCTCCGATTACGTATCGTGTATGAGTACCACGACGCACCTGTTGGTGGACATCGTGGTCGTGAGAAAACATATCTCACAGTGAGCCGCGACTTTTACTGGCTTCGCCAGTATCAGTTCGTGCACAAAAACGTTCGGTCCTTCGAGGTCTGTCAACGGGTGAAATCTAGTCCTTCTCTTCGAGCCCCGTTGTAGCCTCTGCCCGTCCTGGCAGAGTGATAGGAATCTGCTTCAGTGGACTTCGTCTTCGGATTTCCTGCTGACTCTCACAAGAATACTGGTATTCTTGTGTACATTAATAGATTCATCAAGATGATGCATCTGGTTGCTGTACCCGAATCCATAAAAAGTATTGGCTTGTGCCCGGGTGTTTATCGACACGTTCTTTCGCCTCTATGGGTTGCCTCGTGAACTCGTGTCCGATCAGGACCCGCGGGTCACAGCTGAGTTCTGGCGTTCCGTGGGAAACAAACTCGGAACGCGTTTAAAGATGTCCACATCAGGCCACTCTGAGACCGACGATCAGATAGAACGCGCCAATCGCGTCCTCGAAGAGATCCTTCAAGGGTACGTCCATTCTTTTACGAATTGGAGCGAATTCTTGCCGATGGTAGAATTCGCGATCAGCAACTCGGTCGACGCGTCTACGACGCACACGCCTTTCTTTGTGAATGGCATGCGTCATCCGCATCTACCCACCTTTTTAGACTGCGGCTCTCGTTTAACGGGGGGGAGCTCATTCAAGCAAACGCCAGTCTGGCTCTCACTCATCACGTGCTGACCATGAGGTCACCACGCTTGACGCCAATGTCGATCATATCGACTTCGGTGGGGGAAAAGAAAAGCAAGCGCGAGGATGATCTCATAACCAGGATCATGATCAAATCAACAGCACGCCCAGTGATTCCAAATACACACTCGTTGAGGCAGCAGCTGATTTTGCCGCAGTGCACTCCAAGAGCACTGTACTTTAAGATAGCGATTCAGCAGATGACTTCATACTGGCTCGCGAAAGAGTTGTCCGTTTCGTACAAGACACTATTGTAGAGGTGGTGTATAAATAAAATTAAAACGCTGACAAGAATAGAATGCAAGTGTTATTTTATTTCATGAGAATGACTTAGTCCTACTATCCACAGTAAACCTACCTTGACACATAGTGACTAACGTCATTGGTTACAAGTTATTATTTAAGCTCATCAGTCCATTTCGTGCGCTGCGCCGACTAGGCAACGCATATACGACTGAACTGCCACTGAAGATGCGCACGCATCTTATGTTCTACGTCGTTCGACTCAGTTCGTAGTAACAGTACGGGGCTCCTTCCGGTGAAGAAAGCCATTGTGCTTAAGCATCTCCGAAAGCTACTTGTGCTCCCGGTACTGACTTTTAGCCTGTTTATTAGGCTTGGATGTCTCCCCGCGATACCGAGATATATACTGACGAGCTTCCACCAGCTCATCGCAAAGAGAAAGCTGTGCCCGCTCATTCTCAATTCGGGCAAAGGCAAACTCTGATTTGTACTTCTCCCGATCTTAGCCCAGGCGGTTCACAAATTCAACCAAATCCAAACGCCTGTTCCTATCGTGTTCGAGGTCCTCGCGTAACTTACATGTTCAGTGATTAAGCTGGATCACAAAATCAGGTTGATGCTGCAAATTCGTCAGACGATGTGTTTTCTCCTCCACCTCATCCATTGGTTTATGCGCGCGGTACCAATGCTTTCTTGTGAAAAGCCTGTTTAACCACCGCGATGTAAAAGGACGTGGGACGTGTTACCTCGTCCGGGGAGCGGCTACCCGCCTTTGGCAGATAATTGGAGGCCTCACTCTATACTGATGGTGGATGTGTTAGACCTTGTTAAGCAGTATGACAAGGCATATCCGTTTCCGAAGAAGGCCCATCGATAAAAATCGTGGTTGTAGAGGTATTGCAAATTAGCTATTCCTCGTACGTCTCATAAGAGACGCGTACCCTCCAGGGGATCGTTCATGGAATACGCCTCCTTGGATCTCGTTTCAAGTGTTTTACACAACATTGGCAAGGATTTCCCAAGAGAGGCATGGTAGCATGGTCTCTTTTGATAATTGATGCTGTTTGTAACGTGCAGAGGTTGAGGTTCGCTTCTCAAACCCGTTGCAAGACACAGCGAGTTTGTCAAGTCAAGCATCGCTTACACTCACCCCGACACTGTAGATGAACGCGCTCAATGCCTGGATTAGCGAGGGTCCATCTCGTGTGTGGTTCGCGATTTACCATCAATGTTTGAAGATTACATCGATAAATAAATCAGTGCAAAGTAACTCTCACTAGATTGAGGGCCATGAAGTTTTGATGAATCAAAAAGTCTTATTCGATAACTATTGCTCACCGTGTCAGACAGGCGATCCAACACTCACTGAGGAGGCATCTCATTCTTCTTAGGAGCAATGCGCAAGATGCCGCTTTCTCTGGCTTCGTTCGTGGTGTAAATAGAAGTTACGACACCATGAATACCACAATCGCATTGACCATGAATCACCACTGTATACCGTCATCATCATTGCGTTGACCTAAGCCACAGCCTCAAGCACTATCGAGGAAACGACTCCGTCTTGTTGACGGATCGTTCGACTCGTCGGACGATCTGAAGATGCCACGACGCTCAGCGAGCCTCATAGCGCTTCGTGAGAGTCGATACGAAGCGCTATGAGTTTCGTAGAGCGTCATGATAGTCTACTCTGGATTAGCCACGTGTGGATCTTTCTTGATTGCTGTTTTTTGAGTCGGTGCCGCCATCCGACCTGTCGGAGTGTATGAGCTCAAGCTCATTGTCTCCGATGTCCGCGATGCATCACTGCGTGAGCCTGCAGCAGCAACTGCTGCAGGCTGGTCGGAGGAAGCAGTAGAAGAGTTGTTTCCAGCTGAATTTAATGCCTTCACCTCATCCGCGGCTGCGGAAAGGAGTCTCATCGTAGCACTCCCAGCAGCTTTAGCCGCATACTGCATGGACTTATTAACCAAGCGATGAAAACAATTAATGAATTGGTTGGACTAGCAAGTGCTTTCTTTTCCAAGAGTCACTCAACAAATTCACTCAGTTATCATTCAGTCACCAATGTGACTGATGGTTAGGGGGTGATGTAACAGGGTTACTCCTTTACATGATAATTCCCATGAAGTAAACATCAACTATGAGTATTATGTTAATACAGACACCATTTTCTCACAGTATTATTATAGCTGGTAATATTGTTACGCAGAAGAAATACACTGATCATTTGTTGTTTTAAATTCAGTGATATCAACCAATAAAGCCGAGCCACGGCAGAAGTGCGCAATAAGTAGTGAGAAGATAATTAAAATATATGTTTGTAATTAAGTGTAGTTAAAAAAGATTAAAAGGATTTAGAAACAGTAGATTAACTAAATTAAATACAGTTCTACTTTTTACCCTTACCCTGTACTAAAATCTTCCTCTGCACCCACGTGTACGTGGCATTCTGAGCCTCTACTTAATCTGTGTTCGGTGTAAGTAGCTTGTATTGTGACAGTACAAGCAACCGGTGCTCTGTTACGATTTTGGTTAAGAAGAAAGCATCCAGAATATTGTGATGTCACCAAAAAACGTAATTACATTTTTGCACCCCCATGAATAGGCTGTCTAGGTGTGGCTGGTAGGGGGAAAATCGGTGATACTTGCTCATTCGATAAATGATGGGTACGCGTTATTAAGAAGTCGCATAAAAAGTGCCGCGCAGGTGTGACCACAAACGTTTGGCTAGTTTGTTCTCATGCTGGTCAGTACAATAAATGACTGAAATTACTTGATCGAAGAGTCGAGCAAGCGTCCAGTTCAACAGGCAGTTTCTAATGTCGATTCACCGCCACAGTGAAAATTAATATAGTGGCTAATAATCATGGCAATGGCCCTAGTGTTTGATAACAGCACTGTTGCTACTGTGGCAGTCTACTTGTATTATATTGATAGTCAATACGGCGATCTTATTAATAAGGAGCAGGGAACTCAATTGCCTGCTTTGCCACTATCATTCTGACCATAGTTTTGTGTCATATCGACGCTTTCCAGAATCCAGATATTGGCTGGTTAAACAAGGACGCGGTAGTGGTCACGAATATGTACAAATAGTTCAGCGTAGTCGAATTTACACTGATTTTGATGTTGAAGTCGATCTACGTAACAATTATCCTCCCCATTTGTAAAACTTTAGCGCTCTCGTTGCATTGCCCGAAGCGATTTAAAGGGATTGGATCTACTCATGCATGTCCTTACGACATCGGTTTGCCATTACGATCTGCTAAATTTTGAAACCTACTCCATCGCACAGAAACAGTAGATGTCTATAATGCTACTGCAGGTAGATTGATCGTTAATAATGCATGTGCAAACAGTCTGCTGACCGTAGCAGTCTAAAAGTCGGAATACCTACCAAACCGCTGTATCGGCTGGTTTCACGCCAGCTATAAAGCATGAAAATGAAGTCATGGTAAGGAATGCAGTTCTGTTTACCTATATTTGATATATGCATTTTATTATATATATAGTACTGATTAAGTGCTGCGCCGTTGATTAATGTAAACATTTTGGCTGGGTGTGTACGTATCAATGGGTGGGTGCGTACCCATAGCTCACCTATATAAATAATGCCTGCACAAGGCAACACATTAAAAAAATACGTGTGTGCTTATGTCATGGTTTGAGATTTGCTATGATTCGCAACATGCAGTCTGTCGCATAATAATGTAATTTAATAATTTCACATGGTCGTGTACAAGCATATTGACTCTTCTAATTTCAACACCCGATTATTCATTCAGATTTGGAGATAATAATAAATTGTGCCCTTAAAAAATTCATCGTAGAAGCAACGCGGTGCCGCTCAAGATGCTCGCGAGAATCACACGCGACACGTTGTACCTAAATATATATCGGATGGATTAGATGCAACAATTATATTCTAGAGGCGATTATAGGTACATCACCCTACTTGATTAAGTGTTATTTTATCGTTATATCCATGTATTTAATCTTGCTTGATAGTGGAGACGTTTCGTTTGGATCACATAGCGCGCAGCTGTCTCGACGAGTACGAGCTGCGAAATTCGCTTGAGCAACAGTTCGTCCCAGGAATTGGACGGCTCAGATGATGTGAAGAAAACAGCCAACACGTTTGGTAAAGCCTACAATTTCTTATTGAGATGGTGGACGGGGGTAGTGCGGTCGATATCGGCAAAAACAATGGTGGTATTAATAGCATTTGTAAGTCAGAGAGATAATTATGAGTACTGCGGTGGAATTAGCACATATATATAGTGATAATATTATTTACCAAAATAATGGGATGAAAGAGCTCTCGCTTACGCAAAGTTCTGAATTGAGTTTGGGTTGATGCACTTGTTTCACGGTTCTGCCTAAATGCAAGTGAATGCAGGTGACAGAAAGCGGCAGTGTTGTATCATTAACTTACGATTGTCTTGACGAAGCATCCTCGTATAAAGTGCGCGTGACTTGGCGAGTGGATTTACGTCCTTAAGCAAAAGTTAGCACTCCTTAATTTGTATCTGTATAGAAAGATCTACCACAACGACACTTAGCTCTCTACTCGTCAAAGTCACACACACTTCCTGCGAGCATGCTATCACACACAATTGTACTTTTAGTATTTACCGTAGCTGTGTATTATTACCTCATCTAGGTTCAACTAAATCAATATATTTGAAGAACTAGTGGACCTTCACGATAAGATTGGACCTTTGTCCTATCAAGAGCTCTGTTGTCGTATCTCGTTGACACAGATCATTGAGCAGGCACATATTGTCAGCTACCCGTACTATGTAATGCTTTTACTACAAGTACATACTGTATTGGGAGTTGCTGGTACTAAATTTGGAAAAGGTCAAGTACTGGGAAACTACGTTCGCGGAGGTAATAGTGATGGTAGCAGCTCTTATCTAAGACAGGGTGTAGAGCGGCTAGTATAATGGTATTGAAGGCTACTCGTATGAATGGGGCGTGAAGATAGCAAAAGAGGGGGTAAGGGTCATTGCTTTTTCTTTCCGTTGCTTTGTTTATTGAGTAAATCTACCGTGCCTGTAGGCACCGTAAGACTGAAATGTAAATGGCCTATAATAACTTGGGTCTTATGTCTTTATACGAATCAACCCGTCTATAAATCAAACATATTTTAATTTTTTCTTTTATTATTAAAAGAGGTAATCGCGCTCGCAAACCTCAAACTGATTCACCTGGATGCAAAGGGCTAGTGGAAAGTAGTTGTAACCATAATGGCGGTGTATAAAATCCTCCGTCGGGCCAACAAATGCAATAATTCATGAATGATAGATCTAGACATCTGTACTGTGCAATAATTCCTCTGATAGACCATGCCATGCAATACTTCCTCTGAATCGCGAAAAAGGTTACATTGGACTCGAGTTTACCCTCGACGCCAACTGCCACAAAAAAAGAAAAATTACAAAGATCCCCTACTTTTTGCCGATACATCATGCTGGTCTAAATATAGAGCCTCTGTTCCATGTTAGTATCTCCCGGCACCCCTCGGACACACTACTCATGATGGGTATAGACGACAAGTGCTCGGACGTGAACAATAACAACTCGAGGCGTTACGGTCCATTGTCGCAGGTTTTCTTTATTCATGATACACATGGTAGTGTAATTGTTGGCAATGAGATTGCACGCATACGATATAGCTGCACCCCCGCTGAACCGGATGGAAACGCAAAGCAGAGTGATCCTCTGGCCGATAACCCCACGGCGGTGATGATAGTTGCAACGACCACATCGATTCCAAAGTAACAACTCTAAGTAGACCTCGAGGTTGGTTCCCAAAGCAAGGTTGGGAGGCTGCAACCGCCCTTAGTAATACAAAATTGTTAAAGGCACGGGATCACGACAAGATTGTCGCATCGATCGTAGTAGCTCAATCGCGGAATATCGACAACAACAAATATATTAATAATTATAACTTTTCTTATTCTTCACTGTTTCTACACCTTGGCCTCTTCGTGTGCTACCTGCTCCTAGCATGGCCAAATGGACTGCGTCGTCATCACGTCATGCACAATATCCACCCAAGACGCAGTCCTTGTTTTTTGTTTATATGTTCTTCCTCCCTGTTGTACAGTTTGTTTCATGTGAGCACGGTCTCCATGCTTGTACTAAAAGAAAACGATATGTTATGTACATCGCCAGCCGAAACGCAGGCCTTCTTCTTGTATGTATGTTCTTCCTTCCTGATGTACGATAACTTTCGTGCAATCAAATGCTTCACGATTGCCTTGCAGGTAAACGACATGCTACGTACATTGACAAAGGCTTACAAGTCAAGACAATGCCGTTATTAGACATGTGCATAACCATTCACCAAATATTATATGTGTGAGCGGAAGTGGCAAGTGTGTCACCTTTTGGCGCCAATTCATGAGAAATGTACCCCAATCTGAAAAGTCCAGCTAATTACAAACGTTGGTATTATGGCTTTGAGGTGCCTACATAAACCTTAGATGACATCATGTTTATCTGTTGTATGTGAGTAACCAAAGGAGCTTAAGAATTTAAAATACTGCAAAAACAATAAAGTTTAAGCGTTTATGGCCCGAATATACGATTTGCCAGAAGAGTGCGAATTTAAAACAAGGTCTAATCATATCATCATTATTTATATTTTTATGAGCAAATTTCAGATATTAAATTGAATATATTTATATTCAACGCGATTATTGAAATATTATTTAATCACCCTTTTTGTGCTCGAAGGTTTAACTTTTAGCATTGATTTTAAGTGCAGCAATATATTATGGATATAAAATAACTTGTTTTATGGAGTTAATGTGCTACTTATTAAAATATAAATTACGTAATTAAATATAGGGAACTAATAAATACACGCCGACAAAATTACTAAATGGACGTCTTTTTATAAGCTACCAATAATTGCTGTTTAATGCTTGCTCTCTTATAGGGAAAATGTTTCGCTTGAAAATGCTTTCGTATTATGATAAAAGTCGTCAATAACACAGGAAGATGTACGTATCGGGGGCGGATTAGATGAATCCGGGGCTGTTGAGAACTTGCTTGTGAGGGGCTTAGGATTCCTTACTCAGTCGTGAAAGATCAAGCGGGCGATTGTTAGACGTCCAAATGTCGGCAAGTCGACGTTGCTCAATAATATTGTGCGCGACGATCGCATTCTTACTGGTCCTGAGTACGCGATAAAGCATTTGCTTGGCTTTGGTGCACTACACGATAACGTTGATTGTCATCTTTTTTAAGGCCTTGAGTGAGGCCTGGTTTGAGTTTAATTGCCATAGAGATTTTTATGTTAATCCCATCAGGATAGTGGATAGATACGGCATGTGATTCGGCGATACAGTAACCGTTATCACGATAACTAGATTGACAACCGGTCAATGCGTTATCCTTTCCGTGCAATCTGACTTGTCAGGTCTAGATCGCTGTCGTGGGTATTTGAAAGCCTAGACTGATTCACATCGACTTGACTATTGAACAGCGTGTGATTGAAGAGAAATGTGAGTTGGTGCTAGCAATCAACAAGAGCGACCTTGCAGGCAAATGCGTCGAGTTTGAGATGCAACGTTTCCACAACTACTTTTAGTAATCGTTTTCACAAGTGTGCGGTGCTCCTGTGGAAACCATTTCCGCGCTCACCGGGACCGGGATAGAGACATTTGTGCCAGAGGTGCTAAAGACGTACGAGAAATTCGCGTGAGCACTAGACTCTTAAATATATATCTCTTATCCATCGGACGACACCATCTTTGACACAAGAAATACCTTTATTAGTCTCTCGTCATATTTGAAAACAGCAATACTAATTGTTGTTATTTCTATCGTTGTCGAAGTACCGCTAGAGTGGCAGTTACGAGACGAGAAACATTTCAGATGTTACGAACCAATAGAAAAGCAACTGTTACGAAACAATAAGAATCAGCTGTTACAAACCAGTAATAAATAAGCTGTTACGAGCCAGTAGAGAATCTGGTAATCAAGAGACTTCGAGATAGCAATTTAGTTTGAAAACTAAGGAACTCCGTTTTAATGCACTTTTCGATTTGCCATCGATCAACAGCCTCGTCAGCTTTTGACTACATCCTCAACCAACGTGTTTTGTATTTAAAGCCTATCTATTGATTCACACCTGTGACGTGTTAGCACTTGTCGCTCCTTCTCGCTAGTGTTAAGGCGCTTAAGTAACCAAATAGTGGGAAGCTCATTGCGTCTATTCAACATCTGTGTCGTCGTTGACGAGATTACATCCAAGTTGTTGGTACAATCTTTTACGTTAAGTAGCTGGTAGGTGTGGTTTTTTCATTTGTGCGGTATACACATTGGAAACCCCTTAGTTGGGTTCTGGGTTTAACGTGGTCGAAATATCGCTTATCCCGCCATCGGAAACAGTGAGTTTAAATCTCCTCCTAAGTACCCACTTAGTGACACTTGATCCGCACCCGGTGATATTACTCTGTATTAGTATTGCTAACTGGATGGGAAAGAGGAAAACTCGTGGATCCGAAAACCTTTTCCAAACCAATACCAATACCAAGTATCTGACAGACAACCACTAAAACTTGATAAGCTTCGT
>JH597987.1:0-14131 GCA_000173235.2 Hyaloperonospora arabidopsidis Emoy2
ACTTTATCATCAAGCGTAGCTGCTAATCATTTAAAAGCGCCGCTGCCGTCTTCGGCAAAGTAAAGGCACGGACAGAAGAGGATACGCTAGGTGAGTTTTGCGACAGTGCAGCGTGCCTGGAGAGTAGTTAAAGGGGCGGCATTCTTGGGGCGCAGTGGCTGGTGTCCAGTGCTGCCGGTGTAGCGCCAATCTCTTTTTCATTGCAATAGGGTGCCTCCTGCGTAGCCATTCTTGGGGCGCAGTGGCTGGTGTCCAGTGCTGCCGGTGTAGCGCCAATCTCTTTTTCATTGCAATAGGGTGCCTCCTGCGTAGCCATTATTGCGGCGTACTTCGGGCAATCACTTGGACAAATTGCCGTCACATTCTTGCAAACCTAAAGTAAGCTTCTTGACGAATCTAGTGATACATTACGAAGCATAGAGTTGCATCCAACTAGTGTAATGAAGTGCACCATTGGCTTCATTCATTCTACAATTGATGATTTCGTTAAATTTGGCATCACCAGTGATTGACGAGAGGGTGTGAAAGTATGCTTTGTTGTTGTGTATGAATCGTCGAGTCGATTGAGGTACGATTGAACAAAGAAGCTTGACGTCCAAATATCAAAGGCAACACTTATGAGTTTCTGTTCATCTAATCATCAAACGCATCACTAATGACTTCCTGCTGATCGCAACGAAGTTATTTATACTTTGCTTTCTGTAAGTAGTTATCTTAAAGGCATATTACAGGCACTGGGTAAAGCTGTGCCTACCGCCCTTGTGCTTGTATCTTCTCTTGGGATAGCAATCTCTACACAAGTCGTAATCGAAGCAATCACTAGCGGCACAGGATCCAGTCAAAACGTTAGCTAAATTGCTCTGAGCAAGATTTATGAGCACGTAAAGCATGCTAACACGGCAGTACGTACTTGCAGCGGTAGTGACCAATCTTTGTATTCGACCCAGGCTCCGTAAATTCTGTTTCGATGCGCTCTTCACACCGATTGCTGCAAACGCATTTCACATCAGCTTTACTCAGTACAACCAGTCGAAGCCCACCCCAACGTACCACACAATATCCTCCTCGGGTTCTTCTTCTTCATCATCCTCTTCGTCGTCGTCGTTGTTCATGTCAGTCACGAGTAGATTATTGCACTGACATTCTCCAAAGCAATGGATGCTGTGGCCGGGTAATCCGAGATGAGAAATGATCTGGCTGTTTCGTATCAGCGGCTTTTTCTTTATTGCTTTGATCGCTTTGGGGTCCAGATCCCAGCCAGCTTGGCTGCAAATATAACGCGTGATATCGTCGCAATCGCCTAATAGCGACATGTCGAACTCCTCTTCATCATCTGTGGCGTCCGAATTGCGCCTTGATCGACTCACTTGTTGTCTATCCGTCGATAGCTTGTTCGTCTTTAGCCTCTTTTTCTTCAATATTGTCTTATTGATCACCACCTGAGGAATGTGTGACGGTAAGTATCCTGGAATCTCCATGACTGGCGCAACTTTGAGCGACGTTCCCATAACTAGCAGCAGGTCTGCCCGTAAGCGGTCTTTCGTAATAGTCGTGCTCACTTTATCGTCCAAAATTTCACCGAAAAACGTGATTTCAGGCTTCAGTACACCACGGCAATCCAGCTCTGGACACGAAGGAATGACTCCTGCCAGGATCGTAGGCATTAAAGTGCTCGTCGACACGCGCTTCTTGCACCGCATGCATGCTGAATAAGCAAAGCTACCATGGCAAGGAATGCACCTCGTCACACCGGCCGCTTCCTCCAGCCCATCAATGTTTTGCGTATACACGCGCAGCAACTTTTTCTTGTCTTGCAGTAGCTTCAAGAACCAATGCGTTGGTGACGGCTTGGGCGAATTGGCAAAAGCAGTGCGCACAACCTCAAAAAACGGTGCCGGGTCGTCCCGGAAGTAGTCAATTTGGAACAGACATTCCGGTTCCGGCAGCACGACATCCATTTTACGTGCCATGGCATAGATGCCGTCTTTTGACCGGAAGTCCGGGATGCCGCATGACACACTGATTCCTGCTCCAGCTATGACGACAATTTTCTTGGCCTGCTTGAGCACCTGTACAAAGTCGACAACGGAGTCTAGAGTCTGGCGAGGTAAGGAACTTAACGAGTCTACCTTGGCTTCCTGGAGACACTCGTAACAGCTTGTGTTCCCTAGAATGGATGCCGACTGAAATGGTCTGCCACATGCTCCATGGTACCTGAAATGAAATGAAGACACCGTTTAATACTTGTGAAAGTGCACTAGTTGTTCAAGTACTACATGGTAAAGGTAAGGACCTACAATCTCGAACAGCTGTCACATTTCAGCATGGTGTTTTTATAGGTTCGGGACGGTCGGTGGCAAATGAAGCACTGGGCTGATTGTTTACGACGCTTTTTCTTTTGAGAGCCGTAACTTTCGTCGTCCGAGTCGTCTTCCGAGGAAAACTCGGGAATTTGTTGGCCAGAAGATAGAATGGCATAGTCCACATCCGTTCGTTTCGCCTTTCGGGCGAGACGATCGGGTAGCGCCATTATGAAATTTGTTGTGTATTTCCAAGTTTCTTAATGGAGGCGAATCTGGGAGTGAGACTACTAGTACATAGGGGCTTGTAAGCTAAGAAAAATCTAATAAAAAACGTACCCGCTGGATCATTTGGCTAAGTACGATTACGAGACGAGCAAGCTCTCTCAGACCATCGGCTCGGATGGGGAAGTGAGTGTCATTTGACGGGAATGGGGTTTACATAGTATTCGCACGTTGTATTGTTGTTTTATAGCGAAGACGATCAATCCTTTCACGCTAGGTACGATCATTACTCGATTATGAATAAACTCATGCTATCGAAGACATACCCTTCTTGTGCTTTCGCGAATGCCATTGTGAGGCATCCGATCGGTTCACGCCGAATATACTAGGGTTTCTTCTTATATAAGTACAAACGCTTACCCACACGACGGCTACGATGGTCGTGTGCGGCTAAAGAGGATATCTCGAGTATACTATTATAAAGAATGCAGATGTGTCACAGCGTAGAACTGTCGAGATCGTATGACATAATGAATTTTAAATGTTGCGAAGACATTTCGGCGAGTGTCTGATCCTGCTCACTTATAATTTCATTGCTGTGTCAACCTTCGATCGGTACATATTACGTAAAAGTCAAATGTGATTTGTATCAGCACATTTTCAGCAATAGATGTCAAATATATGTCATGTAAATGTAGGCCTCTTGCGACTGCACAGCATGCTTACAGCGCGTGGTTCTCAAGAGCTCGCTGTGATAGCAAAGTTTAAGAAGCCCGTTTGCGTTTCTGTTAGTCTTGCAAACACCTATAATAAACTTAGTAGGAAACTTAAGCTCGTCGAATCAAGTTCCAAAAGGTCGGGTACAATTCAATTTGTATATGTTGCTCCTTTAGTTTGAGCATCAAAAGTCAGATGATATCACTTTCCCGCATTCTATACTGGCTTTTTCCGACTGCACCTCAACCATGCCGATGTCGTCGTGCGATGAAACTTCAGATTTTTCATGCAAGTACTTTATCCAGAGACCGATGAGTTCACATTGGCCGGTCAACAACAATTCAAAATAATCTACATGTCAAAATTGCCGCTCGGAGCGAGGGATCGAAGGCCTTGCTATTAAAGCTGGTCGCCGCCGCATCGTTGACATATGTCATGACGCGGTGTGTCGCAGGTGATATTACACGTGACCGGAGGTACGAGACATCTGACGATCGAATATAACATGGATGGAATTTTATTCGGTAGATGTGTATCCAGCAGCTATATATTGCACAGACTGCACGGACCGCTCGTTTCTAGAAGTTGTCGTTTGCTACGTCGCATGTATATTGCCTTAGCGTGTATGTGTGGCTCTGGCAGCATTTCCATTCTGCACAATCGAATATTAAGATGCCATCCACCGCAAATACGACAAATACTTCTAGGACCATTCCTCATGGGTACAGCGGATTCTGCAATACAAAATGTGCTGTCTTCTCTTAATCGACATTCGAATTTTGCATATGTTTAGCTCACACAGATTTTGCAAGGTTACGTGCCCCCTCCTAAGGTGCCAGCACCTTGGAATTGACCCTTTTAAAGTGTTTAGCGTTCATCTTCCCAATTCGTGAATGGTTATAATTAAACGAATAGTACATCTATGATGGTCTGACGCGTCGAGGCGACGATGAAGAAGTACGTTACTGAAACAATTGACGGATGCGCTGCACAGCACAGCTGCAAATAGTACCTCTCTACTAGCATCGGATTTATTCATAACAATTTGAGCCCTAGACAGCTGACCTACACCGGGCGAAGAATCACCCAAGTTTGTCAACGGAGCTTGTCAACATTCCGTTGGGGGCTGCTCTTCGGCCCTCCATCTTCGGTGATTGGTCCAATTTCGAATTCGCTTACGCATCGCTGTTAAGCTTTCCTCGTCGACCAATCCCTCGAGATCGCGTCATGACTCGCTACGTCGTCGGCATCGGAATTGAAGCCCAGCTCGTTTGCGGAAACAACGCTGATGGCCGTGCTAAGGACTTTCGCACACGTACTTCAGGCCGCTATGTTATTATTGGACGATGGTTATGAAGTTGTGTTAACTCGACTTTCACGATATCGTAGCGTGTTTTATCAGTCACTTTCGGATAATGAATATACGTACTTGAGTACTAAGCCGAATAGTCTTTTGCCCTCACAACATGAACAATACAGCCACGATCGAACGCGCGGGGTTACGATATACCGGACAATGTGTTTGCCCGTCCTCTCAGTTACCGTGTGTGTAGCCTGTAGAGCTCGCCGAAAGAATTAGGAGCAAAATTATAACGAGCATCAGCCAAACGAGCAGGAAGTACTCGTGATCTCGTTGCAAATCTGACCACTTGCGTTTTATTCGTAGCTGATTGGACGACGACAAGATTGTGTTTCACCAAGAAAAGCGACTGCGCAGAGCCACGAGAAAGTACTTTCGCCTTTCCAGTGGAGAATCGTTGTCGCATGCGAACGCATGTCCCACGGCAAATAAAGCCGTACTGAACCGTAGGCAGCGGCTTGCAGCGAGCACCGATGGCTTTAGCAGCGTCTCACGCGTACGCGTCGTAGCGATAAAATCTATGGTCATCTTCGAATACTTTACCTTTGGTAATACTTTGGTCTGCTGCACCATGATTAATGTATCGTTGCGGCTCGCGTATGAACACTAACCGTTTACTGACTCGCAAGGGTAAAGACTGATTCCCATGTGGTACGTTTGTATTTTTTGCGAACTTGTACTTTCGTTCTGCTCAGAACACTTTGCACGCGCTTGGCTAGTATTCCTTAATTCAGTGCACCTACTTCACCGCTACTTTTGCTTGTTACTTCAGGGTTGTGAGCCAATTTTTTGATGGTGCAAAATATGCAGAATGATAAGAGATTGACGTTGCTATTGATGATTTTTTTTGCTTCTTGCATATCAAGATGGTGCACGGGAAGCGTAACTTGTGCTGAACATCGAACTCGTTTTTACGTGCCTCAATTAAATGCTTCCGCAAATGCTCGCTTCGTTTAACATATCTCTCGACTGCCCTTAAACACAACATGTACTGTTCCGGCCAGCACGAGAAATTGATGCGGTTATTAAACTCAAGAGTGACGGCACACGGATCGAATTCTAGAAGGGCCATGTAAGCATGAAAAAAACGAATGAGCTGAAGACGTCCGCTAATCTGGAGTCGGGCTACTTTGAACTTCGAAACATGTAAGTCGTTCCATTCGCTGCAGCATCGTTATGTGTCCATTTGCCTCAACAGTCCCCGAAAATTATTATAGATAGTAGCTGAGCGATTAGGACCAAGTGTAGCAAGCAATGATGACAGGTCTGCGCCACGGCATTTCTTGCGGACAGCACTTTACTTCGTTGTCTACGAACAGATATCGTAATGATACGTCCCGCGAACAAGTAATTGTAGAACAAGCAGCTACTTAATAGAAACGGTCTACGACCACCCTTATTGTAAATGTAAATTATTTTGTACATGACAGCAAGGCTACGGGGAGCTAGCGTTGCCGTGCGCGAGAAAAAAATTACACCAAACCTTGATATTAGCCACAACGCTACGTCGCTTAGTGGTACGATACTACTTATGTGTGATGTACCCCCGAATGTTTCGCCTCGGCAACCGTCCGTCACGTGCAAAAAAGATTTAGTATTCGAAGTGCGCGCATAAAAATAAATATTGTGCTAGATACACTGCTCCATTTCTTGATGCGCTTCAATCTTCAGTTTATCCGGTTTTACCAATGTATCGAAGATTTAACAGGTCCTTCTGCTATCGTCCTGTAGCACATAGCTCAATCGGCGGATCGGCAATACGAGTGATTTTCGCGCGTTGCGATAATTACTACTCCTTCTGTTTCAACGTGTTTGCTCTCTTTTAGGTTTGAATAGAGAGCAAGACTATTTTCTACTGCCTAATTGCCTACTGTGCGGCAAAATAAAGCCTATCATGCGCACCCCCAGCTAGCATTCCTCGCAAATTCACTTAGTAGTCGCAAGCCGAGTAAATAACATTACGAAAACATATCGATATTTTTAAAGGAAATTACGTAGACGTCCATGGCGAAGCGTGAAAGCCACCGTTTGTCACATTTAAGGGCTCGAACAACAGCTTAATTAGGATGATCACATATATGTGCGATTCACGCCTACTTTCCCTCGCAAAATTAGCATTGCTGTTTAAACTAAGATAGGGGAGCAAGCTCTGGAGCTCGCCCTTTGATATAAGTAATTCAGTTCGGAGAACTGAATCATGTTACAAAACACTGTACAACAGCAGTCACTGGAAAAAGAGTATGATGATGTTAATGTATGTATAAACCCAGTACATTATACTTGTGCAACGCGATCAGCCTCTGCTTATGAGCGTCCAGCATTTGCTTATGTAATCATATTCACTTTAGATCGATTTTAAGCCAATCACGTGCGTGCGTCACAATAGTGACCTAGCTAAAGAGTGACTTTGTATGTGCCTAATTACCTATGAGGGGGTACAGGCTAGATCGTACTTAGTACGTGTAAGGTACAGCTACCGCGTTATTACAGACACACATATAAGTACGATTTCAAAGTTCGGCATTCAACATTGCGCACACTCACGAATAGCTTCATCCTTCCGGCTCGCAATAAAATTCCTTAAGCTCCAATTACGCTTATTTGCCTTTTTAACCAGTTAGCTTTTTTCAGATACAATTCAATTTATCATTATCAGAGTGGTCACAATATGCTTATAAAGAAAGACGACGCATATCTTTCGCTGCTGTCGCGCATGACGGCAGCACTATCAGATAATGGTAAAAATATGCATGTGCTTCCTAACTCGTAATATGGGACACCTCATCCATGAAACGGGGTCTCCGTTACATAATTTCTACACAAGGTAAATATGAACGATAACACAGAAAAAGGGAATTGTTATTTCCACCACACTTTTTACTATTTCCACCACCCTATTTGATTTTTCCACCACACCATAACTCTTGCTAAAAAATTACAGGCGCACCACAAAACACGAAGGTACCACACACGCATAACTCCCAACCCCTCCCTCAGCGACGTTCTCCTATCATTATCACCCTTATATTGCCAAGAAACGTCTGTGCCAAAATAATACATAGGGGTGCGTCTACGTGGAATTGCCCGGCCCCCTATCCACCCCCACAATTTTCTATCTACCTTGGCTGTTATGCAACACGTACTGACTAATATTAACTTCTCCCAAACTTAAAACGATCTTTATCGGTGTCTATAATAGAATAGCCAAACTTAATGCACAGACCGTCTTTGCGGATCGAGACGCGCTCCTAGATCATGTCAAACAATATGGGCCGGAGGCAGGTTTCGCGCTCACAATCAAACGATTGGACAATACACGCACCCATCCGCGTGTGGAACTAGGTTGTGCCCTCGGCGGCTTATTAATGAAAGCGAGAATCAGTCCTCGTTCCAGAAAAAACAAGCGTGAAAGCGAGACGCGCTTAACCGACTGTCAGTGGAAAGCAGTTGGAATGCAGCGGAAGGATGGATGGTATCTTGACGTGAAGTGCGACAAGCACAACCACAACCCCTTGCCCTACATTGCTGGACACACGAGTTGCCGGTACCTGAACGAAGAATCGACTGAGTTAGTCGAGAAGATGATAGCGGCTGATTTGCCTGCGCGCCAAGTCCTGAGATCGCTGCACCACGAGAACCCAGTATTTCTGGCGATCGCAAGAACAATCTATAACGCCAAATCAAAGCGTCGCCACGTGATACTATACGGCAGAACACCTATCCAAGCTCTGATGGACGAGCTTGAATCCGATAAGTTTTATCGCGCGCTCGAGTGCAGCTATGACGGGAGTGTGAAACGACTCTTTTTTGCGCATGTGGACTCTGTGGCGCTCGCACAACAACAAATTCAGCTCCGTGCTCTTGTTAGATTGCACTTACAAGGCCAACCGGTTTCGGATGCCGTCGCTGCATTCGTCGGCCACACAAACCTTAACGCCAGCTTCTCGATTGGTTTCGCCTTTCTAAGCGGAGAAGCTGAACTGATTATGTGTGGGCTTTAAAGGAGGTTGACCAGCTTTATGTCAATGACACAATTCCGATTGTGGTAGTCTTTGATGCAGATGCGTCATTGGCAGCTTCATTGTCGCGTATACCCCCTATATTCAGGCACCTTTTGTGCTTGTTACATATTCAAAAGTATTTCTCGTAAAAGCAAAAGCACTTTTCAAAGATAAAGAACGGCTTGAGGCCTTCCTGCAGCTGTGGTCAGGTCTTTGTCAGGCCCGCACACGTGACGAGTTCCAAGTACAAAGAAATCATATGTTTATCGAGGTTTCAGATTTTCCGGCAGTGTGCACTTATCTCAGTGCTATAAGGTTCGTGCACAAAAAAGGTTGTTGTACCATGGCCTAGCGATTGCCAACATCTCGATAATATATTTACATCGACGGCAGAGGGTCCTCATGTAGCACTGAAGCGGTATTTGCAGGTCATCACCGGGGGCCTGTACAGCGTTAAGGAGCGCATTTCCCAGATTTAACGCATTAAGTTAAAGAAATTCGCGCCACTGTTGAGACGCAGCAAACTAAAATGTCGCATTATTTGCGAAACATTTCGGCATACGCGAATCTGAGGGGCGCCATACCAAAGCACGCATTAAGATAAATCGATACCCAGCGTGACTCAATGGTACGTAGCCCGGCTATCAATCAACCGTTACAGGAATGCAGTTGTGCATTCCGCACAACGACGGGTCTACCCTGTGCTCATGACATAGGCAAGTTCTAAAATGAACCAATCGGTCTCAGTTGCATTGCGCAGCATTGGCACCTGCATTTTCTAAAGCCGAGTATAGACAGCCAGGCTCACATTACAGATTTTAGCAGTGCGTTGGATCGGCCGCAAGAGGTATCTAGATCATGGCCCACAGCCAAACGCGGAAACACTTGCGCGAAAATTGACAATTTGCTGGCTGGTAATATGCCATCCCTCGGTGATCCTAATGTGGTGAAAACGAAGGGTAGGCCTATTGGGAAGAAAAACAAGCAGAAGTCGTTGACAAAGCGAGATCAGTCCAAATTTGAGCATGCTACCAAATGTCGTCGTCAATGCAGTCTGTGTGGCGAATCCAACCATGACAAACGCTCATGTCCGCAGAATCTAGTCGAGAGAGAATATGTTTCTAGTGGAGGAGAGACGTGTCTAGACAAGGAACAACAAAGCACGGCCAAGTTGCCAAGAATCCTGAGCTTTTGCGTTGGAGAACTTTGCACAAGCCGGATGTCCCGTCGGTGATCATGACCTATATTGGCAGCATAAGTAGGCATGTTTTAGCTAGTAGAAGCTACACACATGACGTGTGATCCTGTGTGCTAACAAGCACCGTGTCCTAAGATGAAAAGTGGATAAAGATAATTAATGACGCGCACGGGTACTTCCTATACGGACGTCAAGTTCTGTAATATAAGTAATGAGCCGCTACGGACGTAAACACGACCCAGTTTGCAACTACCAGTGTGTCTGATTCCCATACTTTTTATTGACGTTCGGCTGAAAAAGTCTTCCACTATCCGTGATTTGTGTGCGGTAGTTCCGTGTTTTGTGGTGCGCCGGTAAGTTTTAAACAAGTGTTATGGTGTGGTGGAAATAACAATTCCCAATAAAATGCTTCGTTATATTGAGAGCAATCAGGAGGACACATAGCTGAAAGTGTACGATATGATGATTCTTAAGAAGTGCGTGCGTGAGGCCAAAACGGATGCTACTCGTATAATTAATATGTTTAGGCATAGCGCCAAAAACGGTGCTGTTTTACGCCAACCCACGAATCTGGTATTGCCAATATAGCCAAATAAAGGCATCATGAGACTGCATTATCGCGCAAGTAAGAGTGCATTGCATCGATGCCTGAGCAAAAGCGCCCTTAAATCGAGACAGTCGCACTCTTTAGAGCAGACATAAGTATTCCGATTTATAAACTTATCCCTTTAGTATTGTGAGTGTTGATCATATTGAAAACTTCTATATCGAAGTGCACTGTAGCCGCCTCTCCTGCAACGGTCGCATCCTCTCCTCATGGGTACATCTAGGGCTGCTGCAACTTTCTTAAGTTCTGACGGAATCCTTTACATCGATGATAAAAATGGATAATCATTTGGGTCAATATAGATGTATGCAACGCACTTGCGCAACTTCTGGATCAAAAGGACATCACTTGGGGATCTGAAGATCCGACAATGGTGCCCTACAAACGGCTTATCAAAAAAAATGCAAAATAGTTTATTTTTTAATCAAATATATTTAGGGAAATGTTAACCCCCCCAGGTTTTCGTTAACCACCCACCACCCCTTATTTATTACATTAACCAATATTCTTTCCATGTTATTGAGTGGTCATAATAAAACGTCATATTGCTAAATACTGGCAGCTAGTCCCAACACAATAATCGCATCCCAGGCGCAATGTATCTGTTTGTTTCGTTCGCTTTGCCGTCGGCCGATCGTATTGCTGCTCGATGAAGCCACAAGCGATTTGGATCCTGAGACCGATGCATCGATTTTGTCTACTCTGTAGCGCCTCTCGGGAAAGATGTACCATGACGATCATCTCGGTCACACATCGCTTGTGCACGTCTCTAAATGCAGACTAAAATCCGATACTGAATGCAAGACTTCTTGCAGAAGACGGCCGTTATGATGATGTGGTACAGCAGGGTGGTCTGTTTTACGAGATGGTCCACAATGTAGATAAACCATAAGAGGTTGAAGCCGCTGTTCTAAAGGAGAAGATTGACATGATTCCATGGCCAAGGGCCGTGGTCGTGTCCCCGCGCCACGTAGAAATACGGACACGATCAGCAATACTCGCGAGAAACTAAATCAGTTGCACGAGAGTGTGCTGACATTGCTTCACCTTACCAACACTATGAGCTCGCGCATAGCGCATAAAGTTGGTGACAATAATCGTCAAGCTGGTACGACTTCATGGTATCGCTATGGTAACCGAAATATTTAACGTAGTCGCAAGGCTATGAAGATAGGGCAGCAGCACGCCGCTAAGTAAACAAATGCGTGGGGGGTATTCAGTGGCATTTTAGCCATGACGACCGGGGTGCGGCAGCGTTAGCAGCCAGAAAAGAAGACACAACAAGTAATTTGTGCCGTAGGTAGCATCGTCTTGTTTTTTGTTAATGTTGAAAAGTAGCTAATGACACCGTGATGTGGTGTCAATGTTTGTCTGTTTACATTCAGGTAAGCCGGATAATTGCTACAAGACCAACATGTTCCGAAATCGCATAATACTCGCATTTAACCTAGCCATTAGTCAGTCAAATGAAGTAGCTGAATAATAAATAACCACACATCGCCGACTTAAAACATGCATAGAATGTTCAGATTTAGTACTTTAGCATTTGTAGATGAGATTGTAAATTACTTCTGAGACTGGTGATATTTCTCAATCCTACCAAAGGCGTAAATTGAGTAAATTACGATAATATATTGGGGTGGTGGGTGGTCAATGAAAACCTGGGCGGTGGGTGTAGTTAACGTCCCTACATTTAATTGACGCTTAAAAACAGTTGATAGGGATATAGCCCCCTATGCATGCTTATAAATATCAAATATTTATTGTTATACCAAACTGAGTGATTTTTACCAGAGAGCGTAATGGAGTTTAGCGGATCCCATTGTCTATGTCAGGGTGTGATCTTATCGGTATGATAAAATCTAGAAGTCGTTATAGAGGGGGGGTGGGGATACCCATTGCCCATTTTACATATACTCGTAAATAGTAATACCTTTGCCGATCAAAGCGGACGGATAGTCAACGGACCAGCTGACATTCACAAGCGAGAGATAAAGCAACGAGAAGTGCAATCTTGCAAACAAATTGAGTGCGTAAATCGCATCATACACTGCGTCACACTCAGGATCGAATCTTTTTGTATATATGATATTGAACTAGCCGATGGAGCTTTGCATATGGACCTTTTAATTGTTGGTCTCAGATTAGCCCGCTTTTGGATTATCTTGCTGATTGATACCTGTGAAATTGTTTTAGCAGGGATGAACTCCTTCGTCACCCGTTTAGCTAGTGCCGTCCAAATTAATGTTGGAATTTCTTCCTGACTCTTGCATATTAAGGACGCTGTTCATTGGCAAGCCGGATTTGCGACACCTTTAACTGCCTAGGTAATGCATAAACAGGTAAGACACTGGTAAACACTGAAGATTTCGATGATCCTTTTGCTTTGTAGTAATTATTGCACAGATGAACCTATTGGCAACGTGTTTTACGTCTTTGGGCACAGGTAGAACTAACCAAGGAGCCTGATACGTAAATTATGTTCGGTTTGGCGTAAAGCAGTAAAACGAAAATGATTTATCCATATATGCATTGTTCACCTACGTGTGGGCTTCTAGTTATCGGATGGTGCTGCCACACCAACCCGGTTTAGCTACATACGTACGTTGTCAATGCGCACACAATACACTTAAAATATTTGTACACAATCAGTACACACACTTTCATATACTAAAACCTATGCATATATACCTATCCATATAACAGACATGCACAGCGCATCACCTGATCTTAACACTTATCAACAATCTAAAGGTTGAGACTGGATTTTTCTTGTTCAAGGGTGAATTGGGGTGGTCGAGCTGCCCAGATCCCCTTTTTTATTAAACTAATTAGTTTCCCTACAGAACAACCGCTAAGTTATAACCTCTATCAAGATATTAAAATTGTCGTCCATTGTACCCATAACTTATCGGAGGATGATCTGCATATTTTTTTTCATTTTTCGCATTCTCTGTATTTTTGTATTTTCCGCTTATACAGTCATACCTCGGATAACTCATATTTTCATAACCCATAACTCATATAACTCATACAATTGCGTTCCACCATGCTCGTTCTATGGTCGATAACTCATAACTCGTAATTCATAACTATTGGAAATTCATGAGTTTCCGAGGGACAAAAATCATACGATTATACTTCTGAGATAAGGAAATCATTTTCTTATCTCAAAAGTATAATCGTATTTGTTTGTGTTCATGTCGAAAACATCGTAGGTCTCATAGCTAGCAATAACAGCCCAAATAACAGGCAATGCTGCACCATGGATTGGCTTACTCATTTGATGAACTATTCTCGCCGTAAATCCTGATGCTGTGCACCTTGTTTCGCTGCTGAAAGCGTTGCAACTACCCACTGAAGAACCTGATGGTGTCCTCACGTAGGCTAAGGCGTTCAGAAAACACCTGGGCCTTGATGTTACTAATTACTTTAATTAATGAAACATTCAACGTTTGGCATTGAAGCGCCCAAGTTGATAGGTCTTCCTTAAGCTTTGGATTATGAGCACCTCTCGGCCTTTTTATCGGACCGTTCGTTATATGTCATACATTCTAAAAAATGATACAAAAAATGAGATTTTAAATAAACTTTTCATCTTTCAAAAAGACAGTGCGCTTAGTGATTATGAGAGAGATATCGTTCTGGGTGATCTGAAACTTGCTGGAAGCCTAATTTGCCAGAACACTTTGGCTCTTTTTTATATTCTTGGTCTTGAGCTGA